>JAKGSA010000332.1:125800-250313 GCA_033558755.1 Philaethria dido | reverse complement strand
GTGTTTGGTGGTAGGAGGTTCGTCCTCCGTCTGGCTCGCGACCACTATCATGTCAAAGACGAACCGCCAAATATCTTATGATGTGTTCCGGTTCGATGGCATGTAAGCCAGGTTTTCCCCTTTCCCACCCATCCTTTCCCCAAAATGTGGTGGTTCCGATAGCGGACTACTACATTATCCTCCCTTTCCATCTGTATCCTCTAGGTTGGCAACGCATCTAGTACTTCTCTTGTGTTGTAGATGTTCATGGGCGAAGGTAACCACTTACCATCAGGCGGTCCTTCTGCTCGTTTGCCATTCGGAATCCATAAAAAAAAAGAAAAAAAAAAAAGAAAAAAAAAAGAGGCGCGGGTTCGAGTTCCGCTGCGTTCAAATTTTATACGTTTTTTAAAAATGTTTTTTAGACAACACATTTGGACATTTGATCACTCTTCACTTTTGTCCTCTGAGCCTTGATTTTTGGCATAGCGTACAAACTAACAGATAGACAAACAAAAATTCTACTCAGTAGTTTGTTTCCATAATAAAAGATAATAAATAATGCGAAAAAGGTCAAGTAATAATCTTATATTATACATAGGAAATTACTTTGGAAGTTGAAAGGTATTGTAATTCAATATTGAGTGCCATTACCTAAATGTAGTTACATAAGCGAGCCCTTATAGAGGGCAATTGTCCCATGTATAATTTTTTGAAATGCTGATGACTTTTTATTGATTGAAAGGTCACTGGCCGATGATTTCTATTATGAAACTAAGTTACAAAGAGAGAATCTAGAGATAGATCGTTACGTTTTTAACTTTTCGGCTGTGTAAAAATAAACAAAAAGAACGGATTGGACAAGATATTGCAAATTAATTATTAATTTATAACTAGAATTAACTATAGAATATTTAATTAAAATAACAATACATGACTACGGGTTTTTATACATCCCTATAAATAATATACATACCTACAATACGTAATTATCTCACAGATGTGAATGAGAAACCAGTGCAATGCGATAATACGAGTACACTGTTCCATTGTTTACCTGTGTTCTATAAACTCTCCAGGTCAGGTTAATATTTTAAATATTGACCTCCTTTGTGGATATTAAAACGTGCTTAACAAAAATATTTTTACTTTAAATGATAACTCTGCTATTTTTTTGCTTTTAGAATCTAATAGGGACATGGACATACATAATCATTTCTTTCATTATTTAATCGATTAATTTGACCTTGATAAAACTATATTTCAAGCCTTTCAAGTATGTGCGAATTTCAACAAATTTTCGCTTTATAGTAATGGTTTTTTTCAGATGCTGCTATTAAGTGTCCTGAAAAAGGATTAAAATTATATTTAAAATTATATTTTCCCAGAAAACGATCGAGAACTTTCCATTTTACAATTTAAAAAAATTGTAAAAAGACGTTTGTGTGTTAAAGGTTATTACCCTAGAAAGTGGCTATTTATAAATGATAACACACCTTGGGAATGAAATGCTCGCTCCAGTCTGTTTCAAGGTATCATTGCCAATAATAAAAAATTGTAAACCATTGGCTCAGACCATAAAAAAAGAAAAAAAAAAAAATATCAATCCCGCTGAGTTTTCTTGCCGCCAGTTCTTCTCAGGTCACGAGGGCATTAAATTTAGTGAACCGGTGGTAAGAATTATTTGACGTTCAAAAAATGAGCTGCCTTCTTATTTTGAATAAGGTATTTGACTTGCTGACTTTGACTTTGATACATTTACAACGGTCATCTATATAGTAGTAAGAAAAGAAACAAAAGGCTCGTATGATATCCTTGGTTGAAAGACCTTTTTTGGATTTTGCGTCATTCTTACTTCAGGTAAACCATCTATTATAAGCTAAGACTATCTTCAACCTGTTAACCGGAGAATAAACCTTTGTTCAGCTCGTTTCTCAATGTTTCGTTTCACATGAAAATTCTTGACGCATCGTCAATATGTTGGCATATATAGCCAAATGCATTCAATGTATTACGATTAATTTACACGACGCAAAATATCGTCATGTCCATTGTAGTAGGCTTTGCATAACGAAATATTTCGTCATATCCCGTTAAAAGGTTAATATATATCAGTCTCCATATTCATCCCTTAAATTCACATAAAAGTGTAGAGTGTAATTATAACTGAGAAACACAATTTCCACAATTTTATTATAAACAGTTATTCAGTTGTAAATATTAGGGAAGCCTATAAAATTGAATTTACTCTTCTTGGTTTCATATGAATTTACATAGCTTACTAATACTGCAATATTTAGTGCACCTTTGATCTAGCTTGTAAACACGACCGCTCGTTAATTCCTACCAAGCTAATTAAACTTTACAGCTTCGCTCCAATATTGGCACTACATGAATAGCAATTCATGCAATAATTAATGAATTAATAAACTCATTTACGTAATCTGGTTTTATTTAAAAGTTAGGAAATTCCTTACAAATCCTTATAAAAGGAGATATACAAATATATGTAACATTTTGGGTTATAGCGAGCCTTTGATTTTGCTTTTAAGTGCACCAAAAATTCTGTCTTTTCTATTTTCTTTCTAACAATAAATGGTTTCTTAGATTTTCACTTTGCTTTCAGTCGCGTCGTTTTAGAATGACAACTATATTTATGAGTTCTGTAACTCGGCCAACACTAACTAGACGGAACGTATCATAAATTTGAGTTTGTTTATAAACTGCTTTTAGTACAGTAATAAAATATCGATTATTCTCACCAATCGACTGTTAACAACTGTAAATCAACTATATTCTTTTAGGAACTGTATTAACACAAGATTGTTTTATTTTAAAATGCCTTTTGTCTCAATAAATAAATTATTAAGCAAAGTTAATTGACGAAGGGTTTTTGATTAGCTGGCAAATTCCTCTGTTCGTTCCTTTTTCCAACCAAAATCCTTAAGGGCAGGACCTATTAATTTGTATGGCACGTATCGTTTTTCAGAATTAAATATAACATAAATACATACATACATAGCTTCACTCTGTATCCCGCATATAACAGGGTAGGCAGAGGGAACCTACTGTTAAGACACTCCGTTCCACACTTTCCGGCGAATTGAGGCATTGCGTGCTGAGTGGCGAAACTCAACGGAACTCAAATAAAACAATTTCCATTTAATATATTTTCATTTAATCTAATAGACTTTTCATTAAATCAACACATACTTCAAACAACAGCTCTTTGACTAGAATAACAATTCATTATAATATCAATCATTTCACATTTAAGAACGATGACACTCTTTATCATCCATATATTCATTTTATATTTTATTATAATCTAAAATTAAAATAATTTATAAATTTATATGTAATAAAGACATCAGAAAGTGCCTTCAGCACTAAAAAGCATTAATAACACCTTTTTTAAATATATTACTTCGACTATATTTACACTTTTCTAGAAGACGTATGTCATACATATACATGTGTATTGATTTGATTTGTGTGATCTGATTTCTGTTAGGTAATTTCTATATATGATCAAATATTTATTACGTTATAATGTTATTTAAAAAAAAAATATATATATATATATATATATATATATATATATATATATATATATATTCTTTATTGTACTTAAAATACATGAGAAAAAAGTGAATACATTTTTCAGTTTATAAAGGTGGACTTATCCCTGAAAGAGATCTCTTCCAGTCAATCTGTGGAACTATATACTTATATAAAACTCAAAAATTAATTCGAGATCATTTTTTTTGCCTATTTTTTATATACATATTTCTCTATCAACTTTGGCGCTATTTATATTTAGTAAAGTTTATAATACAATAATTTATGTAGATTTTTGTCCGATTTAAGAACACTAGCTACTATAAGTCATTTTTTAATTTTTTTTTTATCATTTTACATTATTGTAAATTGCTAACAAACAAAAATTATATTTTTTTCCATAAGTCAAGTAGCGAGAAACGTAATGTACGTCTATCTGCAAGAAAAAACAGGCATAAATGTCGCACATTTACTTTTTTTCTTATGCTTAAAGCTGTTAAATCTCATATGCCCAGTAATTTTCGTGAATACATTGCTTTACATAAAGAAGTACGCATGATACTTTTAGAAGCTTAGCGCCTAAAAGCTCACCTTAAGCTCTGGCAATGCGGAGTTAAGTCAGAAAGGTTTTTTGTCAAAAGAGAATTAATACCACCATTTATAACGCAATTTTTTACCATAATTCCATGGTGATATGTAGATATCTGTACACATTCTTGTATTTTACTATAGACACTACAGTTTACAGATAAATTAAAGCAACAACACTTCTTATTTAGGATTTTCCAGGCGCCTCAAAGTCACCTCAAAGCCGGCAACGTATCCACAGCTCTTCTGAGATTGTAAATATCTATAGATGAAGGTAACTATTTACCATCACGTCGTCCTTCTACTCGTTTACCACCTTTTAACAATAAAAAAAATCATAGCAATAGCAGCTTTGCATGGTGCGCTAATTTCATTTAAAAAATTTATGTTTCATCTATCATAACTTTTGTTCTTTAAACTGTGACCTTCAATCGGCTAAAAGATTCAAAAAGTGTAGATAACTTTAGAATACAAGATTTTCGAAGCCCCGGATGGAGGAGGCTTTCACGGAATAACGCCTGGCCTAAGATAGATATTTTTTTTAGTAAAAAAAGGTGCTGTTACTTTAATTTAATATGATGTATATGTATATTGTATATACATATATATTGGAATATTTTTTACATTACTTCTTAACGCCTTTAACAATTTCTCTAAAACTTAACACTATGACTAACTATTAGATCTCCATAGCGTATGTGGAATGTAATTTATTTCGGTTGAATGAGCACCCTAATAGCTTCTAGTGTTTTCTGTTTCGATCAATATTTGTACACTGAAAACTTATTCATACAAAATGCCCAAACAAATAAAGCTTTAGAAATGTGTCACTGTAACCCGTAATTTCAATTAATACTATTATCTAAATTATTACATTATTGTACTTATATATTTTTTTATAATTGCTCTACTTAAGCTTTACTCCCTACAAAATTTAGGCATAGAATCCAAAATTTGGACGGCGGCAATATTTAAAAGCGTTGCATCATATAAACATTCTAACAATGTTGTTGTTAGAGGCCTGTGAAATGACTAGATCAGTTAAAAATTTACAGATTATTGCCCCTATTGTTATAGAAATATATACGAAAATAAATAACAAAATATATAATATTCAACAATTTTAAATTTTCTTGCCTATACCTACGGAATATTACAGAAAATTTCTAGAAGTACGTACTAAATTAATACTTCGGTATGTAAAGCTAACGATATGGAGGAACCCTGTAGGATAAATCATTAACGTCTACCGTAAGTAGTAAATAGATATAGGAAACAACATTTGGTCACATTTTGGTCGGGAAGGTCGAGTATCAACAGCAAGCTTGAAAATAATGATATCCGCTAAACTCGACTGAACCGCGCGCACGTTTATTGTCTTTTACACATTACATCATAATTTAATATAAAGAAAAATTATATAGATACAAATAATAAATCTTTTTATAAAATATCGTGTTTGATAGCATGAGCGCGCTGAGGCCATGAAAGAAGAAGCTGCTCGTCTGCAGCATTATCTATGTGAATATTCTCAGACAGTGCGGGAGAACAAGACATTGTACCTAAAAGGGCTCCACTCGATCGGGAGTGCTGTCTGCAAAGCGGACGACGCGAAGGCGATTCGCTTTCATCAGACATGGCGCGGGTTACCGTGATTCGAGGCGATTGTCGACGTCTACGCTCTCTAGCCATTCCTTCTTCTAGGCCTAGGGCACGACCTAGGACTATATGTGGTGGAGCTCTTATTAAAGGAATAGCAGAAGCTCGAGGCTTTGTTGATTCATCCACTGGCGATTCTTGCAACATATTGCAAGATGCTGCACGTTGCGCCGGCCTCTCGGACCCCCGCGAACCCATCGCAGCTGCATCAGACAGGCGCCGAGTCGTCGGGGGCCTTATGCACCCTGAACCAGCAGATAAAGAAGGTCTTCTTGACCCGCATGCGCTTGGAGTTCTGGCTTGTATCTCCTGGGTAACCTCACTTTTCGTCATTCTTTTCCTTCTGTAATTGCGTAAGGCATCTCTCAAAGCTCTGCTTCTAATTCCGTATAATATACCGTTCACTGGAGGAGCGGCTGCTAGCAAAGCAGCTGATAAAGCCGCAAGGGGTTGTGGCGGTACAGATATAGCTGGCCAAATTAATACACAGTAGTAAGGAAAGTAAAGAATTGCTAAGGATCCTAAGGGCTGTAAAACTGCCGACAGCGCCCGCCTTCGTGGAGGCGGTGGAGGAGAGAATGGATTACGTTGGTGAGTTACAGTGACTTGTGCTGATAACGTTACTTCGTAAATCGCCGCCGCTATTCTATGTCGGTGATATCGTGCTATCCGAAGTATTTTTAGGCTGCAAAGGAGCACGAGCGCGGTAGGTAGCAACAGAGTTAACAACGCATATATTAAACAGAATCCTAGAGCAGCGGGTCCAGCACTACAGTCAGGCGCACAGCTTCCAAGACCAATACTGTAGGAGAGTGGTGGTTGAGCTGCCGCTAGAGGGGCCAGTAGAGCTGCAAGTGCAATCCAACCGCCGGCAACGCAGATTATTACCTAAAAAACACTGCTTGTTTAACATTTTTAATATAGACGTAATATGTAGAATAATTATTTCATTTTAGTATTGAATAATAAATGAAGCCAAAGTTCAAACATAATTACATTACTACCCACGTGCAATAATATTAGGTTGAAATCCTAACATTGATATAACATTAATATCGTTTACATTATGTGAAATTATTCTCTATTTAAATAAAAAAATCTTCTAAGGTATATTTCATATATAATATAGATAAGACAATATAACCTTTTTGGCCGATACGATAGCGGCATAGTGTAATGGTGCAGCTATAGCGGCCGCCCGGTCTGCGTGCAACCCACAAACAGTCCAAAGTTGTAAAGGATGTAGCGCATGTAGCAAAGCACCACAAGCACACGTCCCGCCACCTCCGCAAAGCGCCGCGCCGCTGGCCAAAGCACCCACCGCTCCAAGATGTACTAGTAACACTGATGATGCCGATGCCGGCTGCGGATAAAAAGCTCTAATGAATATTTATATATGTATTTAAACTTTTTTCACGCAGTTAGAAAAGTGCGTGATAAAAGTAAGTAAAGTGTTTTCTCCACTAACTAAGAATAGTTAGTGGAGAAAACAGATAGTATTTCCATTTTTCATTTTCTTCTGCGTGTTTAAAAAACATTGCTTGTTCAGTGGCGAAAGACAATCTTTATGTAATAAAAATAATTGGAAATTTAAAAATTTATCAAATGATCCCTCATTTTTTCACTTTTCATCACATTTCATCAAATTAAAAATGTTTGTGTATACGACTTCACTTTTGGACGTAGCTTCGTTTGATTTTATCGACTATAGATTTTTTCTTATTTTAAGAGAAAATATCGCAAAGACAATTCATTTTTCATAAAACAATAATAATATAATAAAGACAAATATTGCAAAATATGAGAGAAAACACTCAACATGCAATGTCCGAATTTCGGCGGAAAGTGGAGAACATAATATCTTTTTATGAATCATAATACATAAATATTTGTAACATAAACTAAAAGAGTTTAATGTTTTACGATTCATAAATTTAAATTTATGTTAATTATTCTATATGCAAAGAGCATACAAAATAACACAGCATTCCTATATCTATGATACATGCTTCACATTTGTTTGGGAGGAATTATGTGCAATTTTCATAGCAGTGGTAGATAATATTTGCTGAATATATCCCAATTAATGTCATAAAAGCGATATACATTTTCAATAGAGTGTTGATTATTATATGAGATAGCTTTTGAATTATTATCATCCACATCATCTTTTCCACACACAATTATTCACATACACTTCATGTTATTTGTTGTTTATTTAACGTATGACACATATTTTAGTAGTAATTAGGTACTACTTAGTCATTTGACGGAGAGTTAAGACACTCGAAATATTCTATATAACTCTCATCTTAAATCTCAATCATGGCGTATACTATGATTCACCCTAATCAAATAGTATTGTTGGCTTATGTCTTTCAAATAATGTTAAAACTCTATTCCTTCTTTTATTATATGTGGTAGGAGGTTCGTCCTCCGACTGGCTCGCGACCATTATCATGTCAAAGACAAACCGCCAAATATCTAATGATGTGTTCCGGTTCGATGGCATGTAAGCCAGCCCTTCTCCTTTCCCACCCATCCTTTCCCCAAAATGTGGTGGTCCTGATAGTGGACTACTACATTGTCCCCCCTTCCATCAGTATCCTCTAGGTTGGCAACGCATCTACAACATCTCTGGTGTTGTAGATGTCTATGGGCGAAGGTAACCACTTACCATCAGGTGGTCCTTCTGTTCGTTTGCCGTCCGTTATCAATAAAAAAAAAAAAAAAAAAAATTATCAAATTCATTTATTCAAAAGAATGACTTAACGCTTAAAAGAGCGACCTAAGGCAAATATGGTAGATGAAATGTTGTGTAAAAGATTTGAAATTTGGGGGTAAAAACTGAGTTATAAGTATAAAATGATACCCTGTGAGGGGACGGTGTTAAAATACAATTTTCTTCCGCTGCTGGGTAACGTCCCGTTAGAGGTGAGTATCCCAGTAGCTTGGTGGAAGGAGGTTCGTCCTCTGACTGGGTCGTGACCACTATCATGTCAAACACGAACCGCCAAATATGTAGTGATGTATTCCGGTTCGATGACATGTAAGCCAGATTTTTCCCTACTCCCACCCATCCTTTCCCCAGAATGTGGTGGTTCCGATAGTGAACATTGTCTTCCCCTTGCATCTTTATCCTCTAGGTCGGCAACGCGTTTACAAGGTAACCACTTACCATCAGATGGTCCCTCTGCTCTTTTGCCATTCGTTATCCATGAAAGAATACTAAAATGACTTGTTTTCCTTATATCCTTCCGATTATTGGTGAGGTTATGGAATGTTTTTTTTAATTAAAAACCTCAAATATTTTTAATTTTTAATATATCTACTGCTAAAAATATATGATTTTTATGAAATAAATAGTTGTATCCTAATAAAAAATTAAAAGCAAAGAACTCTTAGTACGCAATAACATTTATTTATGCTTTTCACGAGAGGTTTCAACTTTTTAAAATGAAAAGAAAATACAAGTATTCGTATGTGTGAATTTATGATTAATATAAATAGTAATATAAACGCCTGTCGTGGCGCAGAGACACAAGCGTGCGACTGTAAACGCGACAGGTTGTGGGTTCGATTCCCACTCCAGGAAATTTTTCATTTCCTGGGTTTGATAACAAG
The DNA here is from genome assembly GCA_033558755.1 of Philaethria dido. Taxonomy (NCBI): domain Eukaryota; kingdom Metazoa; phylum Arthropoda; class Insecta; order Lepidoptera; family Nymphalidae; genus Philaethria; species Philaethria dido. The sequence goes on along the minus strand of JAKGSA010000332.1, from coordinate 240,902 downwards.
GCAAAGCGCGACGTTAGTTCCACGCAATGCCTCAATTCGGCGAAAAGTGGGGAACGGAGTGTCTTAACACTAGGTTCCCTCTGCCTACCCTGCTATATGCGGGGTACAGCGTGAAGCTATGTTTGTATGTATATGGTAAATAGACACATTTATCGCTACTAAAAACTACTAAATGAACAAATCATTTATTAAAAATTTACATTTATTGGCATTGTAGGAGGTTAGGGTAAATGAAACGGTCATTCGGTTTTATAAATTAATTATATTTCACCGTAAAGAAAGAGTACTCGAAGAGACTGCTTTTCGACTCGTAAGTTCTAACACATAAAGAACACAGTATGAGTGGCGGCAACCATTTAATAGTAAAAGTCAAAAGACATACTAATTATAAAAGATTAGTTTTTGTATAATAATCAATTGACTATCTATAAAACAACTTGACAATTAAACAAGTCGGTTGACCAACTATAAAATCAATTGATATTCCAACAGGCTTATATTACAAAAGTAGATATATCAAGGAAATTTGACCGACCAAAGTCAACTGTGTGTAAGAGAGAAAAAAACCACTAATCTGAAAAACACAATAAATATACTAATCTGAAAATAATTTATTGAACATAATATCACATTAAGAAAACATGTAAGTGGTTTCAGGTAAACAAGCTTTCCCCAGCGACCTGTAGGAAATTACACAACCAATTTAATCATGTTAAGCCCAACGTGAATCATGTAGCTAAAGTTCTAGATTTAGCATAAACGAAAATAGCACCAATTTTATAGTTGTAACTTGTATGTTATAGCTCAAGTTGTCTTACTTATATATATAAGTCAATTTAGTCAATTCTGTGAGAACTCTCGACAAATTAAACTATGTGTTGCTCTGTAAAACAAAGAAACGACATTTAAAGTTACTTTGTCGATCTCTTTTCATTACTTAACATAATCTTCATTTCACTTTTATTTTTATCACTGTAAATCTGACGTCATTTTGTCTTTACAATTAAATCTTATTTTCCTAACCACTCACGCCATCTATCTAATCAACATCAACAATACTAAAGCACGCCCAAATTCGAACTACTAAAGAAAGGAATTCAATGGTATTTCCTTACATATATTAAAGCTGTCAAATATATACGATAATAATTAAAGTATTAAATAAAATAAATATAAACAAATAATTAAGGAAAATAAGGCAAAGCGCGGCGTTGAGTTCCGCCGCTCAGCACGCAATGCCTCAATTCGGAGGAACGTGCAGAAAGAAATGTTGAAAAAGTACGGAGTGTCTTAACACTAGGTTCTCTAGTTCCCTTTGACTACCCTGCTATATGCGGGATACAGCGTGAAGATATAACAAAAAAAAACAAAATTATAGTACAATGTATTGTATATACAATTTTTTTTTAAATTAATAGAAACTAACAGCCAACCATATTTATACCCTTTAATATTACTTTATATTTTTTAGATCATAATAATCGATAAAATATATGCATGAAGAACTAAAACAATTAATATAAAATCAAAATTTCTCTATTTATCTTAACTTATATGATACATTGGTACGTTTAATATGTTATCAATATATTGTTTTGTTAGGTGGTAGGAGGTTCGTCCTCCGACTGGCTCGCGACCACTATCATGTCAAAGACGAACCGCCAAATATCTAATGATGTGTTCCGGTTCGATGGCATGTAAGCCAGATTTTCCCCTTTCCCACCCATCCTTTCCCCAAAATGTGGTGGTTCTGATAGTGGACCACTACATTGTCCCCCCTTCCATCAGTATCCTCTAGGTTGGCAACGCATCTACAACATCTCTGGTGTTGTAGATGTCTATGGGCGAAGGTAACCACTTACCATCAGGTGGTCCTTCTGCTCGTTTGCCGTCCGTTATCAATAAAAAAAAAAAATCAATATATTAATACGTGAAAAGTTTGTTCACCTTTTTAATAAAATTGCGGACGTAGGAGTATGAAATTTGGCACGCTTATAGTTTATGTGGTGTTATTTATTATAATAATACAACACAAATACAGTATTGGCCAAAAAATACATATAAAATGGGAAATGTACAAGTTACCAACGTGAAAAGACGTATTTTTCGCGTCAACAAGCCTATTACTAACATAATATAAAAGCATTAACTAAAAAAGTAACATTCTGCTATGAGTCTAATAAAAATTAAGATTTTATTTAAAAAAAACTGACTTCAGATTCAGAAATGCACGTAAATGTAACATTATTACGAATAACTCAAAAACTACTCAGATTTTAATTAAATATATCTAAATGGGATAACATCAAAGCAGATATCAAAGTAGCTACCAAAAAAAAAAAACATAAAAATTGGTTCAACCAGAAAAATTGTATGTCACATATACACTAAAAAATGTGAAATTAAGAACTTCTTCTTTTAAACATAAAGGTTGTCCCAAAATTAACGCAAGATTTGACTTTGCCGCCATTTGCTATTATATTCATTATTCATTCGCTATTAAAAGACTAAAAATGGCATTTTCTATTTAATTCAAATCTTGCGTTAATTTTGGGACACCCTATATTTAGAAAAGGTATAAAAATTTTTGATCGCAGCGGACTCGAAACCGCGACTCTTGGACACCGTGCGCTCTAACCACTAAGTCATGCGTTCTATATCCGGCTTTATGTCGAAATTCTTATACAATTGTTTCAGCTTATTTTGTTGTTAGCATCTCTGTAGATGTAACAACGCGGACTCGAAGCGAGGTTACACAAAATTTTTGCCACGTTTTCTAAATATATTTTCCTTCTAAGTGTATGATTAACACTTTAAAACTTCAAAACCTCATCTGTTTTCAAAGGATTGGTTAAAAAATATCCAGGCTACAGCTTTACCAGGTAACAATCGATTACACTTAGAGAAGTTCAGAAATAATAAAACCATTTATATGCTGTTGGTCACGTACCCAGAATGAAAATAGTGTGTACTACTTCGACAATCGAATTATCGAAAGCTCTATAAAAGTTTGTGAGTCAAATCTGCTATCCCAGACTTTTTTTTCTTTTTTTATGGAAGGAACCACAAGGCAAAGCAGGCGTTCGGGTCACCTGATGGTAAAGAAGTGATCGCCCCGCCCACGGCCGTGTAACACCAGAGAACTACAGGTGCGTTACTTAGGCGACCTTTGAGGTGGGAGTGAGCGCGCTTTTGAAGAAAAACTTGTACTGTACTGATAAACATTTTATTTAAAATAATTACTCGTAGTGTTAACAAAAAATAATTTAGAGTGTGTATTGTAGAGCACTTCAGGTACCCATATAACACAAGTTAAATCATAATGGAGTACCAGGTTTATAAATACCAGTGTCAAAACAATAAAAATGAAGTCCTTATATATATTTTTTTTTTTTTTTTTTTTTATGGATACCGGATGGCAAACGAGCAGAAGGACCGCCTGATGGTAAGTGGTTACCTTCGCCCATGAACATCTACAACACAAGAGATGTACTAGATGCGTTGCCAACCTAGAGGATACAGATGGAAAGGAGGATAATGTAATGATCCGCTATCCGGAATCACCACATTTTGGGGAAAAGGATAAGGTGGGAAAGGGGAAAACCTGGCTTACATGCCATCCCAAACGGAACACATCATACAAGATATTTGGCGGTTCGTCTTTGACATGATAGTGATTAGGCGAGAGCCAGACGGAGGACGAACCTCCTACCACCAAACAAACATATTATGTATCTGGTTACTGTATAGCTTTTCTTTTGGCCAAACATAAAAGACTATTATTTATTTATTAATAAAAGCTAAGAAAGGATACTTGAGAAATTATACTACTTACTTTTAGTTTCCCTGCAATTTAAAAACGATAATGCAAAAATAAAAAATATGTAATATTATTGTACTTATAAGCAACAAAAAATATATATTGTTTGTTAGATGCAATAATAATTTCCTTTATAAAGGGAGGTCACCAAGATCGTAAAAAAATTGTTATTTGTTATAAGTACGATATTCAATTACTAATTTTTTTTATTTTTTTTTAACTACGCTGTAGCTTATATGCAGGGTAGGCAGGAGGAACCAGAGAGCCTAGTGTTAAGACACTCCATTCTCTTTCAACAGATTCCGTTCCCCCACTTTCCGCCGGGTGAGGCATTGTTAGTAAAATTACGCAAGAACTCAACGCCGCGCTTTGCCTTATTACCAAACCCAAAATGAAAATACTAAATTTTACATTTCCTGGGTGGGAATCGAACCCACAACCTGTGTTTACGATGCTGCAGGGTGTGCCTCTGCGCCACGACAGACGTCGTAATAATAATACTAATTCATCGTCGTACTAATTTGCACAAATCTCTACTACTCGTACTAATTTATAATACTAATTCGTCGTACTAATTTATTTGGTTGGTGGTAGGAGGGTTCGTCCTCCGTCTGGCTCGCGACCACTATCATGTCAAAGAGACGAACCGCCAATGTCTTGTGATGTGTGTTCAGTTCGATGGCATGTAAAGCCAGGTTTTCCCTTTCCACCCATTCTTCCAAAATGCGGTGGTTCCGATAGCGGACTACTACATTATCCTCCCCTTCCCGTCTCTATCCTCTGGGTTAGCAACGCATCTGCAACATCTATGAGGTGAGGTGTGAATGATTCATGAACGAAAGGTACCACTTGCATCCAGGTGGCCCTTCTGCTCGTTTGCCATCCGTTATCCATAAAAAAAAATCACAAAAATTAAAATAATTAATCGTTATACATGTTTTTCTTCCAGTATTTACTTTGGGAAGTAAACCAGAGTCGCATATGAGAAAGATTGCGGTGTGGTTGCTATGGCGTGCTTTTCCACTTTTATTTTTGATCATAATTAAATATATTTTTTTTTATGGATGACTTGGATGGCAAACGAGCAGAAGGACCACCCTGATGGTAAGTAGTTACCTTCGCCCATGAACATCTACAACACCAGAGCGTTGTAGATGCGTTTATAACCTACGAGGATACAAATGGAAGGGGGAGGACAATGCCAGTAGTCCGCTATCAGGTTTCCTACATTAAGGGAAAGGATGGGTGGGGACAGGGAAAACCACAGAAAGCATGCCATCGAACCGGAACACATCATAAAGATATTTGGCAGTTCGTCTCTTTTGACTATATTGTAGTGGTCGCCCAGCCAGACAGGAGGCGAACCTCCTACCGCAAATTAAACATAATTTTCAAACAATATTTTTTCTAAAGTACATGTATAAAGTACCTGTACGAAATTATTATCTCAAGAACAACATGCCTGTAATTTTATTACTTATTTAAAGAAATATTCTCTTATTGTACAAGTACACGCTTTTGCTTAAGAGACCTTCGTAGCACTATGAAGGACATCTCACACATTGGTTCTGGGTTCGATTCCCCTTTCACGAGAGTATGATTGTAATTATATATCATTTCTTTGCTCTGGAAAAAACGCTTGGCGTTGAGTTCCGGGACTTAACAAGTAAATTGAGCGAGATGTCTTGACTCTACATTTTTTCACGACGGCCGTGCTATGCGGAAGGATAAAACGTGAATTTGCGTACTTCATAGTTATATGTACCCATGCGGTGAGTTCTAGTATATGCAAATCCAATCTGCATTTTTCTTAGAAGCCACGGCAGCTTATAATGTTAAATATTCATAGTGGTTTAAGAAACAGTAGCGAGGAAATACCATAAAAGTTAAGCTTTAGCAGTCTCGCAGTAACTTTTTGGAATTCAGAATATTTTACAACGTAAAAACCCAACCCACCTATAAAGCTTTTATGCTCCGTGTCTGGAAAGCTTAAAACGTTTTTAACAAATTTGAGTGTTGGTAGTAATTTCAAATTAACTTAGGTATATCATTAAGTTTGGGTGGTAGGAGGTTCGTCCTCCGACTGGCTCTGACCACTATCATGTCAAGAGACGAACCGCCAAATATCTAATGATGTGTTCCGGTTCGATGGCATGTAAGCCAGATTTTCCCCTTTCCCACCCATCCTTTCCCCAAAATGTGGTGGTTCTGATAGTGGTCTACTACATTGTCCCCCCTTCCATCAGTATCCTCTAGGTTGGCAACGCATCTACAACATCTCTGGTGTTGTAGATGTCTATGGGCGAAGGTAACCACTTACCATCAGGTGGTCCTTCTGCTCGTTTGCCGTCCGTTATCAATAAAAAAAAAAAAGTTATCTTTTATGATCACATTTAGTCTTTCATTTATCGTACGTCTTACTTATATGGCTAGAAAAGTTAAATAAATATGTAATTATTGTAATATTCAGCAGGTTGTGCTTTATCATCATTTATGAATAAGGCAGTTTTGTTCTTTTGTTTTGATTTTTTTACGGCTTTTAGACCTAACTGAGCACCATTTAATTCACCAATATCACGTAAAAAGGATAAGGCACAATGGTTTGAGCCAGTTACCTTAATATGAAGAAAATAACTCTAGAAGCACTTAACAGTAATAAGTCGATTTGTTCTTAGTCGATTGGAAAGTAAATTTATTATGATTATCACAAAGAAAATATAAACGTGTAGGAATAAAGAAATTTGTCATTGTTTCAGAGGTCAGGACAATAACCTAAACTTTCATATTGTTCTGTGAAATCTATACCTATTTTTATGTTAGTAATTATGTTCTAGGTACTAAATGGTTGATTTAAATTAAGCACTATCTAAATTATACTATATAGCCAGTTAAGCAATGACATCAGTAAAACTAGATTAGTTGCGCTAAGTGATATAATGACTTAATTTCAATGTGTTGATGAGCGTGTTAAGCCATTGGCCACGAACGTAGTAGATTGATTGCAGTAGTTAAGCGACGTCAGCTTTAAGCCGAGCACACTGTCACTTTAATGTGATAGCCAAGGAAACATTTTTATTTAGTATACTCGTATGTATGTACGTTTTTAAGTAATGTCACGCTTGTCTAACAATATAGTAACAACGCTACAACTGGTACCTTGAGAAGTATACTCGTATAGCTACTATACCTATTAGCTGTTAAATTTCACTTGCCGGGCTATACATTTTCCGATATTGAGTTTCAAGCACTAAAAAGTATCTGTACTATTTAAAAAACGGAAAGGATGGACAAAGAGAACCTAGTGTCCAGACACTGGGTTCTCCTATTACTGGGTTCTCTCTCCAACCTACGCGATTTTCAGATATTGGATGGTGAGTGGTGGAACACAACACCACGATTTGTACTGCGAAGAAATGAAAATAAATATAATAATTCTCCCCCGTTAATAGAATTCACACTCATTCGTGAAAAATATATACGCAGATTATTATTATATTATGAAGATGACAAATATAGACGCCTGTCGTGGCGCAGAGGCATAAGCGTGCGACTGTAAACGCGACAGGTTGTGGGTTCGATTCCCACTCCAGAAAATGTAAAATTTAGTATTTTCATTTCTTGGGTTTGATAACAAGGCAAAGCGCGGCGTTGAGTTCCGCCACTCAACACGCAATACATCAATTCGGTGGAAATTGGGGAACGGAATTGTTGAAAGAGAATGGAGTGTCTTAACACTAGGTTCTCTGGTTCCCTCTGCCTACCCTGCTATATACGGGTTACAGCGTGAAGTTAAAAAAAAAGTAATTAATAATTACATTAAAACATCATGAAAAATACTGTGTTAAAAGTAAATAAAGTACTTCAAACAAACAAAACAATAGTACTTACAAATATTTTCATCTTGTTAAATTGGCCACAACTGTGAAAACTAGTCCACAGAATAGCATAATATGTAGGACACGGCTATGTTTACTTGCAATTTCAGTGTAGATAAAGAGGCTGTATACTGGATCAATAGAGTGCGCTAGTAGTTACGTTTTTGGCGTGACATAAAAATGGTTGAACTGTCAAAGAATGTGATAAAATTACCTAAGTTATAATTATATTGTATAAATATACAAATAAATAATTTCTAATCATGCCAGTTATTTTGATATCTGTAAGGAAACTAGAGTCAAAATAAATCATCTAGTTTTTATCAAAATATTCTAAATGTAAGTTATATATTATATTTTTACACAAACTTACTTCATATCATGGAAATAAACTTGCTGTTTGTCTGAATATTTCTGAGAAAATTGGAATTTGTTATATAATGCAGTGAACAAATAAAATCAAATAAGCTTTTTACTTCCATGAACGCAAAATGATATTGTACATCGAATATTAATTTCTACGTAACGGCTACATCAGGCTATTTTCTCGTTAAAATTTTGTTATATAGGTCATATATTGGTATGTAAATTGCTCCCTAGTGAAATCTAATCCGACCTGGTTGGATGATAACGGTACAAATCATGTCAGTACTATACTATGCACTGAGAAGCCTGCCATAACTCTCAATTTAAATGATATGTTGAATTCAAGCCAAGAGAGCTCTAATATTCTTATATAAATATATAACTCCTTGTTAAAAAATCTACCTGTATATATTCTACCTTTTATTAAAAAAAATACATGTAGATAAATAAATTGAAATGAAATTTAAATATTTTATAATTATAGAGGCACAAGGGTGCGACTGTAAACGTTTCGATTCCCAATCCAGAAAATGAAAATATGAACATCATTTCCTAGCTTTGGTAACAAGGTAAAACGCGGCGTTGAGTTCCGCCAAACAGCACGCAATGTCTCAATTCGGCGAAAAATGGGGGGAAAATGTCAAAAGAGAGCAGAGTGTCTTAACACTAGGTTCTCTGGTTTCCTTAACCTGCTATATGTAGGATATAGTGTAAAGCTAAAAAAAAAACAATAGACACTAAGTGTAAAGTATATATATATATATATATATAAAAACTCTTTATCCATATTAATAATTTAAATATCAGCAACATTTCTCAATCAAGTCAATTAATATATGTATATTAGTTCATTTATGAAATACTTAGGTTTAATTAATTTTCAGTGCAATGGTGATTAATGAAATTGTGCAGTAATACATCATGTGCTGCATATTCACGTGTTGCGGTTGGATGATAGATCTCATTCAGAGGTAAACATCGATTATTTACTATTTAGTTCTTTTTTTCATATATATATAATAAAATAAAATACATTAAATAGAGAAAATAAATCACACACTACCTTGTGTTTGATACATATACATACTTGTACGAAGTGACATCCATGTGACTAAGATAACGTTACTAAGGTATATTACGCAACAACTCGATTTCAATTTTTTAACTAATAAATTATTTTATTAATTTATATATTTGTTTTGTAAGTAATATTAGGAACAACATAAAGGTTATTCTATTTTAAACATTAAGTTAAAATGAAAACGAGCAACAGCGAATTCTTCTGAAACAATTATATTAACATCGTTCTTTGCATATTTTAACGTAATTTTCTGAATTCTTTGAGACCAGTCAAAGATAGCAATTAAAAATAAATCATAGTACATAATGTTAAAAAGTTACCTAACTGGGCCACCTAGGCTATTGTAGCGCAGTGGTGTTCCATTTGGGTCAGACTGTAAACTAATAGTTATGCATTCAATCCCCTTTCAGTGTGAAGTGAAAATAATCTTTACTAATATTATAAATGCGAAAGTAACTCTGTCCGTCTGTCTGTCTGTCTGTTACGCTTTCACACCTAAACCACTGAACCGATTTTGATGAAATTCGGTATGAAGATAGAACTAAACTTGGCAAAGGACATAGGATACTTTTTATCGCGAATAAAATGATAGAGGGGGTTGAAATAGGGGATGAAAGTTTGTATGGAAGCTCCTTATTGTCAAACATAAAATCATGTAAGATTGTTTAACTGTTTACAACTTCACCACATAAACCACTTAACCAATTTTGACAAATAGTCTAGACCTTGGGAAAGGCTATAGGATACTAGTTATCATATCGCGCGATATAATCGAATTTCACGCGGGCGAAGCCGCGGGCAGAAAGCTAGTTTAAGTATATAAATAAAACAAAACCCACCGTTGAGATAATAAAAAGTCAAGCAAGCTATTGTATTTAGCTGCAAAGTAAGGAACGGAGTGTCTTAACACTACGTTTTCTCTATTCATCCTGCTAAGCGTAAAAAAGCACAAAACTTATAAAAATAGAGAAAAATTCAAATGATATTTTTATTGTAACTGAAATCATTCTAGTCTATCAATTTTGTTCAAATTGTAAGCGGGTACATCCGACAATCTTTATACTACAGTCTTTAAAACTCATCACTAAGTCACTTCACTTCAATGATTTCCGCCGTTCGTTATTTCCTTTATTTCTTCTTCCTGTTTTCTTGTCGAGTCGCGATCGTTCAGCTTAATCCGCGCCGTTGCTAAGCAGAATGAAAGCAATCAAGGCTTTTAACTTTTTTTAAAAATTCTACCCATATAAAGATTAAAAAACAAAATGTAGTCCATCAAACCAAACGTGCGATTATAAACGCGACAGGTTGTCGGTTCGATTCCCACTCCAGGAAATGGAATTTTTCATTTACTGGGTTTGGTAACAAGGCAAAAGCGCGGTGTTGAGTTCCGCCACTCAGCACGCAATGCCTCAATTCGGCGGAAAGTGGGGAACGGAGTGTCTTAACACTAGGTTCCCTCTGCCTACCCTGCTACATGCGGGATACAGCGTGAAGCTATGTATGTATATAGTAAATAAATACAAACATTCACAACAATAATTTGCATTAATATAGGTAATGGACACTTTACACTTATATACTATACATTTATTCATATATTTTAAAGGTAAGCCGATGTAAGCTCTACAGCATTCATTTTTCATACAATATTATAAAAATATACATTTTATTATTAGTCCAGAACGTTATGGCAAAACTCGTATTTCTTGGCAAGGGCGAATAGTAATATTATATCTTCATATATTTATTTAGTAGTTATATTATAAATCTTATTAAATTTCTAACTGAGCACATTTAGTGATTTAGATTTGTAATTTGGTACTTTTTATGAAGTAAGAAAGTTTACAATATGTCTGTTGACTAAAATATAGTCAATAGACGCACAAACATACTCATACAAAAAATAGTTTCTTTTTTTCATAATGCTAAGATATTTTTTTATATAACTTAGCAAAACATGTAGTGACCAGTAAAGCTCTTCCATATGATATTGTATTGCAGAACCTATTGTCAGTAGTGTAGTGCGTCGGGACCTAAGGCTTATTCAACCCTAATCTTACATAACCGTATGCACCCGACATTTATAGATTCACAGCAAATATGCAAATAATTTTATTATTCCAGATTATGGACGTTCACAATGTCTTGCTGTATTAGTTCCGCGGTATGTTGTTCTCTCCTCACTGCCTCCATGTCCGGCGTCGCCCTTGGCTACAACTACTCATTAGCTGAATACATTGACTTAAAAGGTTATTTTTTGTATCTCATAATTTTTCCTTTCCGGCCATATTTCCATTTTTGTTAGATTCTGTCTGTCTCTCACAGATATTGCAATGAGCGACTGGCTATATGCCAATATCTGGTTCTTGTACAAATTATCAAAATAAATAAATTTTTTGACTTAATTTATAATAAAACCATGATGCTCAAGTTGCTGATCGGACGTGTGTTACATTTGCAACAGATTACAATAAAACATATATTTTTATTTTTAGAAACAAATGTGTCTGTGTATTTGAAGCGTGGTATATTCGATGACGAAATTGCTGACGATATGGATTGGCGGCGGCGGGGTCACCAACCTGTTGCTGGCCATATTGGAGAAAATAATCGTAAGTTTTAACTATTGTGATTATAATTTTAAATAATCATATTTTATGAAATATATAAGGTTATCGCGGCCCTTAGTTTGGCCATCCAACATGCAATATGACGAATTCGTTAGGAAAGTGGATGATAAAACAAACATGAAACCGCATGAGAAATATAAAACAATTAATAAATTTTAACGGTGACTAAGCCAAAAAGTAATGACAAACGCTTCAAGTTCTTATCATAAATAAGTTTTTTTTTGGAGGAGAAAAAAATAATAATTTTATTTGAAATATGGACAATATTTTCCTATAGAATAGAAGATTTTAACGTCGCAATAATTTATTATTATGTTACTTTGCAGTTACTCCTACCTTTATAAATATCTGGCTTCTATCCAGACAAAGTACTTGAGTTGCGATTTATTATCGGCGATAGTATAATCTGTCATACCTATTACAGTTCTAACGGGATCTGACGATGTATCAACACCGGTAAGGTCGGGGCGTCGGCTCGATGACTCAATATATGAATCTAATGACAGAAATAACTTTGAGGGATCCCTTATGAGGTTGACAGCAAAAGCACCATTTCCTTCACCAATAACTACCAGTTCTGAAGTACCAATACATGAGGTAAAATTTCATTTCTACATATTTTAATAGGAATAAGATTTGAATTTGTGTCTTAAATATTCTAAATAAAATGTATTATACTTACAATTTTTTAATTATTTTATGATAGTCTTGTAAAACTGTATAAAATGTAGGTAATAAGACAATATTCTCCGGGATCACTTGATCAACTTAAGGCTTTGCAAAGCGCCATTAATATGAAAAAAGCGGAGGTTGCAGCACGTCGGATGTCAGTGGATAATCAAAAGGTACGTTACTTTAACAAAATGTGTGCAAAATTAGTATTAATTTTAGAATACGTGTAAAAATATTAGTTTATACTATATTTTTAGCCACAATTGTCAAACGAGAATTCTGATTACTCAAGATCTGATCCTAATGGTAGACGTGCTATGAAATATGATATACCCCCATTTGAAAGCTCTCCTACATATAACTCCCTTCGTCAAGCGGTTCCGGAAGATCAAATATATGAACGATTAAAATGGAATATAAAGTCACCTGAAGAGGATTTCCTTTCGAAAAAATTTTTATACACAGATGATGATCTAGCTCAAGCGTTTCCGTCTCCGGTTACACCACGGGCTGGTCCCGCAAGACCAACTAAGTCAAAAATAACTCATAATACTAAACCTTCTACTACTTCTAGAAGAAAAACAATAATACCATCAAGAACAGCTGAACCTAGTCTACCTAAGTCTATAGACGAGGAAATGGAATCATTTAAAGAAAAACTAATGGATGATAAATTAGATGAGCCAGGGTGAGCTGGTTACAATATTTATGATTTTTATAATTATTTCATTAATTCTACATTTCTTAATAAAAAATGTATTTCAGGATTAATGATGATCAATTTTTAAAGAAAATTAAAACTCGAATAAAGAAGCCACAAGACGATTACATGAAGAAAATATTAAAGGAGTACCGATACGCAAAAAAAGGCACATCAACCTTTTTAATAAAGCAAATGAAAGCAAACAGAGCCGTGTTAAAGATGCTACATTGAAAGAAATAGTAAGCTTATTTAAAGTGACTGCTCCGAGTTTGACTTCTACATTTCTAGAAACAAGCGCCGAAATAATTAGTGACAAGAAAGAAAGGTTAGATGGGGAAAATATTTTAACAACGTCAAACATATTAATCAAATTATTGTCTCCTCAGTAATTCCTTGTTATGTATCATCACTGTGAAAGTTATGGTTGTTATGCCTTATATTTATTAAAATATTTATTATATTATTTTTAAGTTTATTTGATTTGTACTATATATGGCGGATAATATTCAAACTTCTAGTAAGACGAAGAATTATAACATCCTTACTAATATTATAAATGCGAAAGTAACTCTTTCTGTCTGTCTGTCTGTCTGTCTGTCTGTCTGTTACGCTTTCACGCCTAAACCACTGAACCGATTTTGATGAGATTCAGTATAAAGATAGACCTAAACTTGGGAAAGGACATAGGATACTTTTTATCGCGAAAAAAATGATAGAAGGGGTTGAAATAGGGGATGAAAGTTTGTATGGAAGTTCCTTATTGTCAAACATAAAATCATGTAAGATTGTTTAACTGTTTACAATTTCACCACATAAACCACTTAACCAATTTTGACAAATAGTCTAGACCTTGGGAAAGACTATAGGACTACTCGTACTACTCCTTATCATATCGCGCGATATAACCGAATTTTACGCGGGCGAAGTCGCGGGCGGATAGCTAGTTTAAGTATAGAAAACACACTTGCTATAAATTTCCATTATTTGACATAAAATATTTCCTAAATGTGTTTGAACACCACTATATACCAGGTATACGTCGTTTTTTTTTATTATTTATAAAGATACATACTATAAAAATCCAACCTCCACTATGACGTTTTCAGTATGCAGTTTTTATATATTTTAAAGATCCACATCAAATTAATGTCAAATAAGTTATAATGAATTTCTTTACAATATAAAATAGTAGAGCAAATGCTAAAATGACGTTAAATATAATTAATATTTAACTTGAATTAACAGTGACAAGTGATTGTCATCCTTTTGTTCGGTTTTGTGGGGGTCTCGAGTCGAAATGTATAGATATAAGTACTACAATTTCAATATTTCGCTATTCCCTCCGTCTGCATTGCTCCGTGGACGATAAAAATAAAAAAGAAACCACCTCAGGAGGTGAGTAAATATTAAGCGCAATATCTGTACTTTAGTCGAGATGTTCCTAATCATCCGCCGTTTGGACTCCTAATCTTAGCTTAGCACAGGCTTATTCAGCAATTTACCTCGGTGTTCTTATGTCTACAGCTTTTTAGCGTTATATAATAACAAAAATAAAGTTGGACTGTTCTATTTCAAATTATGAATTATTCTAAATGTAATATTTTGTTTTTATTTTTCCTCATTTCGCCAATTATAACGCATTTCGGGTGGAAAATGGTGAACCGAATTTTTTCACACTAGTTTCTTTGTGACTACCTTGATATGTGTAATGCGTAGGGCTACTTAATTTAAATTTTTCAAATACATGGACGTGTATTAAATAAAAATACATATTTTTCAATTTTATTTAGATAAGTGGCCTATATTTTTCAAAAATCTAAATACTAGAAACTACTTCAATAAATACTAGTTGCTGCAGCATTCATATAACAAAGCAAAATGTTATATTTGGATGTACAGTATTTCCGTTTTTAATGAAGCTTTTCCGACAATATATAATCCGTTTGTCAGTTCAGCAAGAGGATGAAATGACGCAATACATACGTGTGGATTGAAAGAGATATTGCCTATTGAAACGATCACATACGAGTCGGCTGTCAGCTCTCAAAGAAATAATATAGGATAAATACAGTTTAATTTCAATATTTACTACTGCAGCATATAAATATATACTTATTAAATATATTAACTAATATTTAAAGTGGTATATTAGATCTTATGAATAAATGCCTTAATAGATAATGGAGGAATGGAAATTAGAAAATGTTAAAACTGTAAATGTATTCCACACAATGTATGTATTGTTGAGAAAATTAAAATTTTATACAAAAAGTTTTTTTAATTGGAAAATTTTATATTGTAAGTGTATCAAATAAAAAGGAATGTGCCCGAACCTTTTCATCACAAAATACTCTATTCAAATCGAAATTACAGTATATTTTTCAAGTGGATTAAAAAAGTTAAAATTTTCAATGCTAACATCATTTAAATATTGATAGATGTGGAAATATCATACTGGCTCGTATACTAACTGTGCTTAGATAACTTAAACATATAAAGGCTACCCTAAAAAGGTTAAAATAATTTAGACAAAGAAAAAATATTGTAATAAAAAACATATAGGTACTTATTACGTTTTTAAATGAAGCAAAACTGTGTAATAGAGTCTCAAAATATCACAAACAAAGAAAATCATTTAATTTTCCGAACAGCTAGCTGGGAAAACGTGTAACGGTTGAGTGGTTAAGATTGCAGGTAAAGATGACTTTAGATGGCGCAGATAGAACAGGAAATTGTTTTTAAATATTTTATTGTACATAATGTTTTAATCATATATATAATATAAGTTTAACAGCCCTAAATATTGCCTACTCAGTTTAAGGAGTATGTGATAAAACAGCACTGGCGGCTCCCCTATCAATATTCAATGCGTTTTATATATGAACGGAATACAGAGCAAGCGCGCTTCATTCAAGGCGCTACTTTATTAAACACGACTACTTACGTCCGCCCCACGAAGTCAAATACCGTGGATCTTTCACCCCAACGGCCTACTATCATATTCAAACAACGAAATTCGGCCTTGTAGCGTTTTGATCCCTCGCCTACTTACTTTTTAGCCCTTTCATGTAAACAGGTCTTTGAAACTCCTATAAATATGACAGACATTATTCAGAAGTAGTTAGATTTGAAACTTATGTTTAGTGATCAAATAATAATTATTCTTAGTAATAATTATTCTTAGTAATAATTATTCTTATTAATAATTATTCTTAGTAATAATTATTCTTATTAATAATTATTCTTAGTAATAATTATTCTAAGTAATTTGAGCATTAACTTTATGATGCAGGATAAATCGTGAGTTTCAAAAGAATATATATAGAATACTGACTCTCTCCAAAATATTAAATACAATTTAAAAACGCTGTGTTTAAAAATTTAATGTGTATTTAAAGGCTTAATTTATTTTCAATTTATTTTTATTTTCATTTTTTATTTTCATTTTTTATTTTCATTTTTTTTCTGATTTATAAATTTGATTGATAATTATGGAACTAATATTTTTAATTTAACTCAATTTAATTATAATTTTTATTTTATTATGTCAGTTGTTATACAATTACTATTTATCATTATTATTACTTTTGTTTTAATTATTATTATTGCATGTGGTGCTAACCTATAATTAATTGTACAATTGGGTGTTATTTAATGAATTATTGTCAAATATTATAATGTATAATTGTAATAATTGTTGGCTAGCCTTAATAAATAAATAAATAAAAATAAATAAAAATAAAAAGGAGTACAATTTTGATATGTGCCTTAATTCTATGAGAAAGGGTAACCATTGGTTATTGGTAAACTATTTGTTTGTCAAGATTTACAAGAAGTTAAAACATCTTCAACATACATGAATATTTAAGAGTACATAATGAATATTTTCTTAATAATTAGGCACGAGAAGGAGAACAAAAAGATCAGGACGAATCAACGTTAATTAATTCTAAAAAAAGTGGCTTCAAGCTTTATCCCACATAAGGTTGTAAGAGGGAACCTATGTTCGCCGCTCTAATTATTTATATGTGATAAATAATATAATATTAATAATTTTAAGATTTTTTTATACGACCTTTTCCAAATAATTGCTCTGACTCGGAGGATTTGGTTATGAAAGTGCTTCTATTGCGTAAAGTGATTAACCTACCTTTATCCGATAGAGTCACGTTGTCTTCATGTGTTGAGTGTGTGTCATAGGATTATAATAGTAGAGAAATATCATAGTTTGTCCATACCCACTTAAATTACACGTATATTTTGTGATATACACTATTTGTAAGCGACATGCAAAAAAGGTGGATGATCTCAATTCGACTGTATCTTTTAAGTGTGCTACCCGCATAATTTTTACTGGGTTTTTTTTTTTTTTTTTTTATTGATAACGGACGGCAAACGAGCAGAAGGACCACCTGATGGTAAGTGGTTACCTTCGCCCATAGACATCTATAACACCAGAGATGTTGTAGATGCGTTGCCAACCTAGAGGATACTGATGGAAGGGGGGACAATGTAGTAGTCCACTATCAGAACCACCACATTTTGGGGAAAGGATGGGTGGGAAAGGGGAAAATCTGGCTTACATGCCATCGAACCGGAACACATCATTAGATATTTGGCGGTTCGTCTTTGACATGATAGTGGTCGCGAGCCAGTCGGAGGATGAACCTCCTACCACCTAACAAAACCAATGATGAACCAATTTTGATGTTTCTTTTTTTATATGATACGTAGTAGTTCTGATGTGGTCCCATTTACGATTAGTTAAGATCTGACGCGTTGTTTTTGAGTAATACATATGATTTTACTTTTTAGTGTATATTTTTTAAGATTTTCTTTCTTTACTAAAATCCTAATTATTATTAAAATAAGCCACATTTATCCGAGTTCCTAAAAATAGTTTTTCATACAAGAAATCTTAACTAACTTAATGATTTCAACATAATCCTTTGAAGTACCTTATTTAATATTTACCTGTTTAGTTATAACAATAACGAACAGGATGTAGGCGTTGAGCAGTAATCCGACGGCGGAGATGACGGTGACGGCCACACTCAAAGCGAGCGTCACAGCCTCCTCGCCTCGAGTCTCCGTCCCGTTCATCTCCATAGCACTTGCTATCTGTATCCTCGATTGCTGTCCTCTAGCTACACCATGATACTCTATCGATTTCTATAGAGCGTCCCCTCATCTTACTGCTGCAGCTGCGTTCCATCGCATTTCGGATGATTATAATCTGCAAGAACACAAATATATTGTTAATGTTACCTTTTAAGTAAGTTTTTTTTAATTACGACTATAATTTTAAAATGTAATGTTATTAGTTTATGAATTTTACATTGAAAGAGAATTGGTGAGACACTAACACACTTGTGTTTATGCTTAATAAAAAAATTTTCCAAATATTACCGTAGTGGTTCGTTCAGAAGATAAAATGAATGCAATTTAAAGAAAAAGGCAAAATCAAAGGCAAAATCTTGAGTAGGTATGTGTAAATGATTTATAATAAATATTTTTATAAATAAGTGGTTAAAATTTCACTTAAAAAAAATGAAATATATGTGCATCCATATATAAAATAGATGTTCCAATTCCTTCTCGGTGAGCATTGTTCGAATGGCCCAGGCACAAATTGAGAACTTGGCATCCTATATGCTAAGTTAGCGAAACTAATATCAAACTGGGCTGCGGCTCTAATGTGCTCTGTTACAATATTCGCTAACTAAAAGCTAATTAATAATATCACGTATCTATTTCCACTGAAATTAGGCGAATATTGTTATAAATTAATATTGTATTTGATGTCGTATCAAATATACAAGATGCATACATGTATAATTTTTTTAACCAACTATAAAAAAGGAGGAGGTTCTTAATTCGGTTTTATTTATTGTGTTTTACCGTATAATTTTTTACCGGGTCAACCAATTTTGATAAGACTTTTTTACATTATAGGTAGTGCTTTTGATGTGGTCCCATTAATAAGTTAAGATCTGATGAGTAGTTTTTGAGTTATTCGTAATAACGTTACTTGCTACATTTTATTTGAAGTCTGTTTTCTTTTTTTATTAAGATCTTAATTATTCAACTTGACGCATATCCGTCTTCAACTTTCTATTTATTGAATGCTTATATCAATGCATTAAATTGTGGAAACAATAATATTTCAAGTACATTGATTCTTTATTTTGCTGAAAGACAAGTAATACATATGAATCATATTGAGATGCTGAGAGAGTAAATGTCAATAAACCATATATTCTGATATACCTTCTCTTATTTTCATCTAACTAGGGGCTACCGTTAAAGCGTAAAATACACGTTGCAACGTATACGTCAATTCATCAAAAAAAGATTGCCAAACACATAGAAGCATGTTTTAATAATTTTAATATATCCTTCCTCATATAAAATGTATCTTTGCCATATTTCGTACTATTCGGATAGTTGTTATAACGACGTCATTTTTTTTTCATCGCGTATTTATATAGTTGGCGTTTTCAAACAAAAAAATAGCCCATTACATTTCCACTAAAGACTCTACAAGAATAATTATCAATTTCAAACTTTTGGGATTCGTGTTTAAGATCCAACGTTGAGTTTGTAATCAGAATTCATGAAAAGCAAAACTAGACGAATAAATGTTCTTGTAAATTATAATAGCAGGCAATATTTAGAACATTCAAATAGGTACAAAAGAAGTATATATAATGTTTTTATAAAGTGCTTTAAATATATTGATATTCTTTCTAACTTTTTTATTCTCTTTGATATTTGTTTCGGTAAAATAAAAATGAAATAGATTAAAACATGTGTACAGGCATGGCTACGTATTTTAACTACTAGCAATATTTTTTAGTTTTAGTAATTCTTTACATAAAATTAGAGTTTCAAAAGTGCTTAGTAGAAATAACGGCCGGCTTGCCATACCATTCACTCAAATTTGTTATCAGTCCAAATTTTACTCGTCATACCTCTAAGAAAGCATTATCTACCCATAAAGATAGATCCGAAGACCAGACCGACAATATTCTGTTTTCCTTCAAGAATAACTTACGATAAAAAAAAGAGTAATTTTTAATATTATAAATAGATAGAATTTGAAAATGTATTAGAATCACTTTAATTTTCAATTTAAAACGAACCGTTCCAAAAATGTTCACGTCACATATTCTCGGTAGACTTGTAACAATGCTTAACTGCTGTACGCCAGTGTTGACTGACATCAAACATTTAAGCGTGAATACGTTAAAAAGGTCTTCAAGTTTTAAAGCAATGAACATTTGAAGGACATTAAACACGAGGCAAGGCTACTTAAATGGCATATAAAATTTATATCGTTATGTATGTATGACCCTACTTCCAGTTCAAAAGAATATAATGAAAAACATGTTTTTTTTTATTTTATTTTTTAACTTCACACTATATCCCGCATATAGCAGGGTAGGTAGAGGGAACCTGAGAACCTAGTGCTGAGACACTCCGTTCCCCACTTTCCACCAAATTGAGGCATTGCGTGCTGCGTGGCGAAGCTCAGCGCCGCGCTTCGCCTTGTTACCAAACCCAGGAAATAGAAATACTAAACTTTTACATTTCCTGGAATGGGAATCGAACCCACAACCTGTCGCGTTTACAGTCACACGCTTATGCCTTTGCGCCACGACAGGCGTTAAAAAATAATATATCAGGGTTTTTTATTAATTCCTTAAAAGGACACATACAACGCACATACAAAAGCAATAACGTGAACGAAGTTTCATCACAGTCCGTATGTAATGCATATAAAATTAGAAACATGAAGTTGTTCCAACACTGTAGTTTGTAGAAAAGCAATTTGTGGTCCGAACGTTACCTTTACGTAATTTTATTTGTTTTCACATTTTATAAATAGTACCTAAAATAATGAGACTGAAAAGTTTCCGTTGTAGAGTGTTTGGATGAATAAGAATAAGATAAAAATAATTATGAAATTATGAGGTGGTAGGAGGAGTTCGTCCTCCGACTGGCTCGCGACCACTATCATGTCAAAGACAGACCGCCAAATATCTAATGATGTGTTCCGGTTCGATGGCATGTAAACCAGATTTTCCCCTTTCCCTGCATCCCTTTCCCAAAATGTGGTGGTTCTGATAATTGGACTACTACATTGTCCCCCTTCCATCAGTATCCTCTAGGTTGGCAACGCATCTCAGCATCTCTGGTGTTGTAGATGTCTATGGGCAGAGTAACCACTTACCATCAGGTGATTGCTGCTCGTTTACCGTCCGTTATCAATAAAAAAAAAAAGTCACTTAACTATTAATTTGAGACAAAGTTTGAAGAGAGAACGTGCGTCTTAACACCCTAGGTTGCACAGGTTCCCTCTGCCTACACTGCTTTATGTGCAGGATACAGGATGGAGCTAAAAAGGCAAGTCCTTGGCTTTCCAATATTTTGCCCCCATACTACTACCTCGTTTTCTTATCTGCAGTATTTTCCTAAATAGATCGGAAAAATATTCTCCGATCTATTTAGGAAGAAGAGCCCCCTTTCATTTATTTAAAAAGCAACCACAGAGTAAGTAATTCAATAGAACCTAAAAAAGATAAATATTAGCTTTGTACGAGGACGGCATTTATAAACATAAAAAATTGATTATGGTTTCTAAGCTAATAAAAATTTTAACAAAAGGTTAAGGCCTTTATCATTTTAAATAATTAAAATAGAAAAAAGAAATATATATATATATATATATATATATATATATATATATATATTTAAATAGAAAAATAGAAAAAAATATATATATATTTAGAATATATAATAGTAATGTTTAATTTAGTATTCCACTTCTTTCTCTTTTTATCGGATGTTTTAAAAAATTTAATTAAAAAATATATCCCAATACAACCGCAATATATATTTTTTGCCTTCCTACAAATATTTTACTTTATCTACGTATTTTATTTCCACTCGCTGCTGCACAATGGCATCACGTCCGCCATTTTTACTTATACTCGCATCTAGAAGCACTATGAACCTGTTGAATGGCTTTTACAGCGTCGTTGCTTCTAATGACAGCTATCACGTCGAGTCCAAGAAGGCGAACGTTACTAATTTACTGCTTTTTACAGCTTTGGTGGGTAATATGTCACAGAGTAACGTAAAAATGCCAAGATAACTACAAAAAAATACAACTTTGATGTTATTATGAGTTTTTGCAAGTCCTTTAAAATTAAATTATGAGATACCTTTACGCTATATCCTGCCCATAACAGAGTAGATCTCTGTCTAAGAGGTAACTTGAGAATCTAATGTAATACTTAAGGTTTTCGTTCCTCACTTTCCGCCGAATCAAAGCATTGCGTGTTGAGTGGCAAAACTCAACGCCGCGCTTTGCCCTGTTACTAGAATGAGGATATAAAAAAAAACAATATGCATTATTACAAATTTTAAATATTTTTTTTTCCTGGGGTGGGCATCAAACCCACTGCACACAGTGCGACGAAAGCCCACGTCTGTATACGTCTAAATGTACTTCATAAGCATTTCCGAATGAACGACCAAATCTGATATATAAAAGCTTGTAATAGCGTCGACTCTCAAAGGGAAGGTAAAGGGATCAAGATGACGCATTGTTACAATCATATATTGAAAATGTTTCCTATATTAATAGATTTTGCTGCATACCATTTCATATTATGTGTTTTATTGGCACTGCTTTTAGCATAATGTAAAACGATTACTACTCTTATTAAATATTTAAAATTTTCTCTTAAACAATTTTAGTGTCATAATTATTAGAAGTTAGAGTCCATCATAACACATTGGGACAGCGTCGGATTTTACACGAAATTCGTTGTGGGTTCGATTTCTAATCGAGGGAATGATTATACTCTAGTAAGACAAAAAACGGTGTTAAATACCGCCATTTAAGACGCAATGTTTTGAATTAGAGAGAAAAGCGGCGAATGGAGTGACTTGACACTAGTTTCTCTCTGATTATCCAGCAATGCAGGATAAAGTGTGAAACTACTTTATGACCGATATATAACAAGACTTTGTATTTTCTGCAGTATCTTTAATAGTATAGTGGTCCCTATAGTGACGAGGTAGGCAGTGACATATGTGACATGATCTCTTCATACCTCTCACAATTAGTTTTTTTCTTTTAGTGTAATAAAACTTATAATCAAAAGGCAACAAGGCAAAGCGCGGCGTTGAGTTACGCCGTACCAGCACGCAATGACTCAATCCAGGGGAAGGTGGGGAACGGAATTGTTAAAAGTGAATAGAGTGTCTTAACACTAGGCTCTCAGGTTCTCTCTGCTTACCCTGCTATATGCAGGATAGAGGTGAAGTTAAAAAAAAAAACAAAAGAAAAATATGTTATGAATTTATGCTCGGACTGGTAATCAAACCGATAACTATTGTATTCAGTTTAACACTTAACGACTATGCTAAGATGAATGCTCAATAATATATAACAATAATTTTTCGTATATCATTTTAAGTAGACTAGTGTCCCAGTAAATGCGTTAATAAAGCATTGCGTTGTGACGTATATGTCACTTTACACATACATGGATGTCAAACCATGGTAGTATGTGTAACATTTATTTTATTAATTTAATATACTTCTATGCATTATTTAAAAAAATATATTTGCTAATATAATATATATAATAGAATGCTTTCTGCACTCCATCTCTATATAAACTATAAGTGTGCCAAGTATCATGCTCCTCCGTCCGCGTAATTTTTGTAAAAAGGGATCCAAAGTTTTTGCTTCACGTATTTATATATAGATTAAGGTATACCACAAAAATAAATCCAAAAACAATCTTTTTCCTTATATTATATATACAGCTAAAACAATTTCTTTTTATTCTGATGGAAGCAACAGATGGGGGTTTCAAGTTGCCACGGAGACGCAATTAGTGGAGCGGCGTTGCGGTTAATTCGTTTACTCGTTTCTACGTAACACTCACTTGTGGTATCTAGTAGAGTGCCTTATTAAACATACACCAGTGGCACAATAATGGATATGATCTATAATGGCCGCTGGTATGTTTTATCTTTTTCATAAATAAAGTGCTTAGTGGTAAACAACTCATTTACCATGTTAATTGAATCCTACGTTTTAGTAAAGATATAGGTACTACGTATCCGTACTGTTTAAGACAATATTTATGATATTTTTAATAGTTATTCGTATACATTACGTTTCGAAAGTGCTTAAATCTAGATTTCAACTGGATTTGTAACTATATCTCCTTTATATTTGTAGAAGTTTTCTAATCTCAAAAGGTAACAGGCAGCTAATTAGCATATGAATCATCCACATTACATGCCTTGCTAAATTATTGAAAATTCCGTTTACATGACTAGAGGCAACACTTAGAAAACTCTCTTCGTAGGAATTTATAGTCCTATAATCAATATACGTTAATTTTGAATCAATAACACTCTAAATAATTAACCCTTTGGTTAACGGTTTTTGAAGGGTCGGCAGCAACGTAAGTGATGCCCTGGTGTTAAGTCCATAGGCCACGGTAACCACTTACCATCAGGTGGAGCCGTGTGCCTTGTTTGCCACACCATCGTGGTATAAAAAAAAAAAAAACTCCAAATGCTAAATAAATAATATTCTTAAGTAAAGCTTTGCATTGTAAAATAGCTTACAGGAGATTCATTAAACAATCTAATTTACTCCGATTTGAATTCGTTGAAAGAGCATAGCCGATGCGATTACAAGATTCTGACCGGTCTGTATTCTGACTAATTATTTATACAAACACATCAATGGTAATTTCCGGTTTAGCTAATGAAAATTTACTATCTACTTATATATTATAAATGCGAAAGTTTTGTGAGAAGGTATGGATGTATGTTTGTTACTCTTTCACGTAAAAACTACTGGATTGATATATATGGAACTTTACTATGTATATGTATATTTTTTGTTAGGTGGTAGGAGTTCGTCCTCCAAACTAGCTCTGACCACTATCATGTCAAAGACAGAACCATAAAATATCTAATGATGTGTTCAGTTCATTGGCATGTAAGCCAGATTTTCCCCTTTCCACCCATCCTTTCCCAAAATGTGGTGCTTCTGATGGTGGACTACTACATTGTCCCCCTTCCATCAGTATCCTCTAGGTTGGCAGCATCTACAACATCCTGGTGTTGTAGATGTCTGAGCGAAAGGTAACCACTTACCATCGGAATTGGTCCTTCTGCTCGTTTGCAAATCCGTTATCAATAAAAAAAAAAAAAAAAAATATAGCCTTTAATATATCAAAATAACTTACTTAGACTGTCTAGTCAATTAAAAAAACTCAAGATACGCTTCAGTTTCGCCGACATTTTTAAAGTACCACAAGTGGTGATGATTTAAGTAATCGCTTTATATTTTTATGTCACATATAGGTACAAAAAATATTTTATTCATATTTGCAACAAGAGATCACTTACAGTGAGAAGGTCCGCCTTTAAATGCTGCAAATTTGTGTTTTATTATGTTCCTTTATACTTGTTTCTTTTTTTTGTGTGTGCAATAAAGAATTTATCTATCTATTTATCTATCTATTTATTCTATAATAAAGAGTATATTATTTGAATAATAATTCACTAAGGTTTTCTTTGGTCCATACAATGCACGATGACATGGTTATAGATGTCTTATATGATTAGAGATGTCTTATAATTTCAGAATAAGACTTACATGAGTGAGGTCTCGACATTTTTCGTAACTTCGAAATCTTATCTCTAACTTTAGCGTTTATTCACGTATCTTAAATCTTATTTAAGCGACTTTTATAAACGGGACAGTCTTATATTCAGATAAATAATAATTACAACACTAAAAATAAATATATAAATAATATGATAACTACAGCTTGCGCGACGAATTGTTGCAATATTCTCAAGTAATATAGTCAATATTTAATCTCTTTCTAATATCTTTAATATACACCAACTAACAAAGGTAAAAGGTAGGTAATATTAGATTCCCATTTTGCTTACGTTTTATAGAGCCCATTAAGTAAGGATCTTCCGGCTTTTTTCACATTAATGCAAATTGCTCAGTTGTTTAACGCCTCACTGGAGCATTTCGTTATCGGGTTTCACAGAAGACTACGAAATTTTGAGAAATGGAGGTTTCAGTTTCAACATCCTTATTAATAGAACGTCCTACAGTTTGACTTTTAATATGTAATACCATTTTAGAAAGAATAATTTGAAATAAAATAAAAAGAACAAAAAACAATTCTTACATTATGTAAATATGTACGTATAAGTTATAATGAGCTAAAATATAAGTTCATAGAATTTTTTTCTTAAAAATTGAAATATTTTTATTTATTATAAATTATTTGATTTTTATGGATGGTTTGTTAACTTTTCTTGTTTGTGAATTCCTTAAAAAACGTAGCTATCGGTAATAAAATATAACAATTCTAGTTATATGTTTTAAGGGGTGAAAAATATATATATTTTTTTAACCTCACGCTGTATCCCGCATATAGCAGGGTAGGCAGAGGGAACATGAGAACCTAGTGTTAAGACACTCCGTTCTCTTACAACAATTCCGTTCCCCACTTTCCGCCGAATTGAGGCATTGCGTGCTGAATGGTATAATATGGTAAAAAAAGACACATTTTAATTGCAATCCGAACTAAAACCTAGAAAATATAACATCCTGCTCGTCCTGGCAAGGACATTAAGTGCATGGTATAAAAATATTGCATTGTAATAGGATCCTGACACTTATGCAATTTTTCAAGCAAATGGAATGGCAAGAAGTAGGTCATAACAGCGCTGCTAGATTTTCTTACATTGATAGATAGATAAATACAAGTCAAGCTAGTAAAATCGAGTTAAAACTTTAATATTGTTAGATGGAAATCCACAATTGTTATTTCATACACCTTAATATACGAACTATATTATAATATAACATTGTATACTTTATAACACAATGTATGAAGATGATATGAACAAGAACAAACTATTCTAGTCTCATAATTTGATAACATACGTACGAGTATATTCGGATGAAAGTCATTAGTAAATTTGGTCCAGAAATGTTTAGAACTCTCTCTCTCTACCCGTAAATATGGAAGGTAGTCTATAGTATTTTATACATATTATTAATTTATATATATATATATATATATATATGAATAATGAGTGGGGAACAGAATTAATGTAAGAGGACGGAGTGTCTTAACACTAGGTTCTCAGGTTCCCTCTGCCTACCTTGCTAAATGCGGGATACAGCGTGAAGTCAGAAAAAAAATATATTTATATGAATATGAAAATTAATAGGATAAGGTAATACAAAATTTACTATACATTTTGCTTACAAAGCGAAGAGGTGCAGTAAGTCAATATTTCTTATGATATTGCACTCATGTGTGAGTTATATTAAAGCATCAATGAGCTACTATTTATTATTAAATGTAGTTACATATTTTTTGTATATACATATATAATATTATTCCATATAAATAAAATGTAATTCATGGGGGTAGGTGGTGGTTTTACGAGTATACCACCACAGACAGACAGAATTGTTAAAAAATCACGTAATGTGCATATTTTTATTTAATGATTTGTTCGTTGAAAACGGGAATCGATTACAAGCGAAACGAACCGGGGTTCTTGTATGCTATAGTAAAATAGTTGAAATTTAAACTTAATGTCCAGGCTTTCAAGGTTATCACTAAATCTTTTTATAGATTAAAACTCTACTAATGAATCCCAAAGGACTATCAATTCTTCCATTCTTAAGTATAAACTGAGACAACGTAGAGTCTAGTGTATCTACTTCGTTACTATAGTTTCAGTTTTTTACTTAACACTCCTAAATCTATAATGTTTGAAAATACATAAGATATGTAGCAATAGGGGTTTTTAATCGACTTCAAAATAAGCAAGAGATCCTCAATTTGACTGTTTTTTACTGGTTGAAGCAATTTTAATGTATCTTTTTTTATATGATAGCTTGTCCTTCTGTTGTGGTCCTATTTATAATTGAGATAACATAATTTTCGAGCTATTCGTAATAATACTTTTAACATAATATTATTTTTAAGTGCACTTTACTTGACGTCAGTTTTCTTTTCTTTTTATGGTAATGTTAAAATAAAATTTAGTTTTATTATTGCTTCACGCTGTATCCCGCCTATAGCAGGGGCAATTTAGTATAAGGACACTCCTTCTTCTCTTCTTCTCTTTCAACAGTTCCGTCCCCGTTCCGTTCCTTTCTACTGTGCTGTGCTGAGTGGCGGAACTCAACGTCGCACTTTGCCTTTTTACCAGATCCAGGAAAAATATACTATATTTCCTGGAGTGGGAATTGCACTCACAATTTGTTGAGCTTCAATTGCACGCTTATGCCTCTGCGCCAATACAGGCGTTTTAGTAGTAGTGTTATCAAACATAACAAAACACATTTTAAAATATTTATTTCTATCCTAGTTGTTCTGTCAAAGACATCAAACTGTTTAGTCATCGGTCCGGACACGAAGGGAAATTTTCAAGCAAATTGGATCATACCGACGGAAAGTGGATTAAATTAACTTTGTAAGATTTACTTATATAGTGAAGATGTATGTAGGTGAAAAGTATGTTAAAATATCGTGAAGCTTTGGAGTAATTTTACGAGTCAGACAATGAACTCTTTAGAATGATTTTTTCTCTTCAGAAAAATTTTGTAAGTAAAGTACAGAGAGAGGAATAAGAAAATTTAAATATTACATATTTTACAAAATATGGAACCGAATTATATTGAAAATGGTTCTTTATCTTTATAGAATACTAGCTTTCCGCCCGCGGCTTCGCCCGCATGGAATTCGGTTATATCGCGCGACATGGTAAAAAGTAGACTATAGTCTTTCCCAAGGTCTAGACTATTTGTCAAAAATGGTTAAGTGGTTTAAGAGTGAAAGTTGTAAACAGTTGAATAATCTTACATGATTTTATGTTTGACAGTAAGGAACTTCCATACAAACTTTCATCCCTTATTTCAACCCCTTCTACAATTTTTTTCGCAATAAAAAGTATCCTATGTCCTTTTCCAAGTTCAGTTCTATCTTCATACCGAATTTTATCAGAATTGATTTAGTGGTTTAGCCGTGAAAGCGTAACAGACAGACAGACAGACAGACAGAGTTACTTTCGCATTTATAATATTAGTAAGGATTAATAAAATAATTTTATCGTAATTTTTTTATCAAAGTTCATCATATTCTGCTTTATTAATTTTATGAGTCTTATCTCAATGAGCAGAACTAATTAACAATGCTTAATTAAAATTCGTCTAATTAAGAATGTGTTTTCATATGATTTTCTTTCTCATTTAGAGATTAAATATATATACTGTAACTGGTCCTAGTGTAATTTTTAAGGGAGTAATAAGAGAGGATTTTTCGAAATTTCCTTTAAACAAGATCAATAAATAAATCAGGATACATTTTACAGCCGATTCATGTCATTCCGTTAGTATTGTATTCTTTCAAAAGATATAACATAACATAATTGTTTCTCGTCCTATGTCAGAGAGAATGTGTATGAACACTTTCCATGTAGTTTTATAAATTGCTATTTTTTTTAATTTTTCAACTATATATTTAAAATTATTGGTTTATATTTTGCCAAATATCTTATGATGTGTTCCGGTTCGATGGCATGTAAGCCAGGTTTTCCCCTTTCCTACCCATCCTTTCCCCAAAATATGGTGGTTCCGATAGCGGACTACTACATTATCCTCCCTTTCCATCTGAATCCTCTAGGTTGGCAACGCATCTAGTACATCTCTTGTGTTGTAGATGTTCATGGGCGAAGGTAACCACTTACCATCAGGCGGTCCTTCTGCTCGTTTGCCATCCGGTATCCATAAAAAAAAAAAAAAAAAAAAAAATATTGGTTTAGTGTTAATTAAAACTTAGGTACGTATAACGTTATGCCAAACCTAACTTAAAAGATTAAAATGTATATATGAAACCATAGAAAACGAAAGGTACTAAATCAATTCAGACATGGAAATATAATATGTATTTTATATATCAATAAAAATAGTGCTTGAGTCTTTTCACGTACATAGCGAACGTTACGTTAAGAATCCAATAAAACATTCTGTCATATATCTCACTTTGTCAATAATAAGCTACAGGAACGCCGGTAAATAATACTAAATATATACGTACCTTTAATAATAGTTAAAATAAATACAAGTACAACACCGCGACAGGATGTGGGTTCGATTCCCACTCAAAAATTCCCGAATGAAAAATCCATTTCCTGGGTTTGGTAACAAGACACAGCGCGGCGTTGAGTTCCGCCACCCAGCACGCAATGACTCAATTCGGCGGAAAGTGGGGAACGCAGCGTCTTTCTGAAGTTCCCTCTGCCTACCCTGCTATATGCGAGATACAGCGTGAAGCTATGTATGCATAAATACAAGTATTTGTATGTAATGTAATTGAATGTAAGTTTACATTCAGTACTTGCAATAATAACTAAACACTAGATAAGTTTTTAATCGGTTACAAAAATAAGTACACTATCAATTTATACCGATTTCAAAATCCTCAATTCCACAGATTTTTTTATATATTTAATTCCGCATAACTTTTTTTTGGGAGTACAAATTTTGGTGATTATTTCTTTATATGATAATTAGTGCCAGTACGTGGTTTTATTTGAATTCAGTTAAGATCTAATTAATAATTTTTGAGTTATTCGTAATAACTTTACTTATAAGTGCATTTTAGAAGAAGAAAGCAAAAAATCTGTTTTCGTTATTGCTATAATCTTAATAATTTCTTTAACCATAGTTGATGTATATAAATTCTATGAAATACCAGAATTTTAATTGCTAGTATTATCGTCTTTCAAATGTTGAAACCGATAACATATAAATACTTTATTTTAAAATCACATAAACGCTCCCATATTAGAATTCCCAAGCCAACCTGTAGCACACAGCGCTCGCTTAATTAATTTCCATTATGTTCAATTTTACAATTTGTGTCAGCCATGTTCAAAGTTGAGATTTTCAATTAAACAGCTACCAGCTTTCTGAAGGAGATTTCATTTTCAAACTCTTCCGTTGTTTTCATACGATTCTACGGTATACACAATGGCTTTCTGGGCCAGCATAAAAAGAATATAAGTTTCTAGGCAAGCAGAAGTGTTAATCTATAATATTACTAGCTTTTAACTTATCATGTAGGCCCATTCTTTGCAAGCTAAATTAAATCCATTTGTTATAAGTCAGAAAGAGAGCGATATTTACTTTGATGTACCTTTATATATGACATTGTATATATAAGACAGTATTGTTGTTAATCGGAAATAAATCCGTCTCGAATAAAATAATAACGGATTATATAATTTGTATAAAATACCTTAGCTGAATATCAAACAAAAAGGTTTAACTTATAATAAATCATCATCGAAAGCATGATGTACTATTTAAAAAAATGTATTATGTATTTAATAATATATTTTTTTCAAATATTTGCAACATCACTTGAACGCTGCGGACTCTAACCCGCACCTCTCTTGAAACCGTCCAAGGCTCTGACCACTAAGCCATAAGGTTCTACATCCGACTGTGTCGTGAAATTTTACATCGCTTGTTACATCTTATTTATATTATTCGTTTCCTAAGTGTGTGATTAATCACACACTTAAGAAACGAATTATACACTTTAAAACTTCAAAAAAAGTTTAATAAGCTTTATTTTCACTATGACTTGTGACTATGAAAAAAAAAACTACATTTTGATAACTCTAGGACCAAAACAAAATGAAAAATAAAAAAATAAATAACAATCTATATTTATAAGAACAATTAGATTAGAAGAAAAAGTAGATTCATGGTTTGTTAAATTATCGTTTTTTTTGGACTTTAGAAATCGTCCGAGAGTAAAAAGCGATATAAATTTTTTTTAATAATTTCTTTGATGAAAAGAAACATAAGACTAACTCAAATTTAAAAAGATTTTTAAAAAAAGGTACACTACTTTATATTATTTCTAAATATTTAAATATCCACTCCAACAGTTTTAATATGTCTACTTAAAATTAGATGTTATATGGGGTTGTTATTGCCCGAGTGGCCTGATGGTATCTCACCGCTTCCTAATATAAGATATGAGCTACGTGACATTAGAGACATGAATTCTGTGTTAATATGGAAATCTGAATATACATTTTCTAAATATAACGTATTCTAATAAAATTTAAATATTATTCCCACACCTAGGTTAAAATATTTATAAGATCAAATATATTTTAGAACCGTATAAAAAATTTACTGTAACA
Source organism: Philaethria dido (assembly GCA_033558755.1). Lineage (NCBI taxonomy): Eukaryota > Metazoa > Arthropoda > Insecta > Lepidoptera > Nymphalidae > Philaethria > Philaethria dido. The sequence continues at coordinate 208,435 of JAKGSA010000332.1, read as the reverse complement.
AGATTCGAACCCGCACCTCTTGAAATCCATACAGAGGAGTTAATATTAAAAAATATTTATTAATTATAAGTTGCAACAAGCATACAACAGTTTGGACATAACTCAATAAGATAATAACTATTCCGTGTTAGGGAAAAGATATTTTAATACAAGAATCCGACTCTTAAATGTATTAATATCGTATCATAATTATAGTAAAAATTTGGAGAGCATACCTAATATGGTTAAAATTGCTCTACCTTATAATGAACATACAGCCAGATGATTCGCCAGGATTATAAATTGAATTTCTTTCGCATTGTCTATGTTGGAACGAAACGAGCGAGGTCATTTTGACCTTTTTCTATTAATATAACAAATCGAAATGAACGTTTGTAAAAATTCTTATATATAGCTCCATGCGTTTACATAAGTTGATAAATCTAAAATTCATACTTTTCAGTGCAGTCGTCTGTAAGTGTAGGATTTGCTTTTTTTGTTTTTTTGAGTTACTAATTTATTTATTCTATATAAACATAGAATTTCTAATGCTTATCAATATATTTATAATATATAATTAAGTCGATTTATCTACTTATTCACGTCTGGTACGAGATTATTAGATTATGAGATTACAATTCTGGTAGCAATTAATTTAAGAAGGAGGCACTTCCCATGACCATATGTCTTCTGTATTATATAATTGTAACAATTAATTACTATGATTTTTAATTAAAGCAATAAAGATAAATGTAATCATCGATAACAAAGGATCTTTCACAATGCCTCAAGACTTTGTAGCGCTTAAGTCAACTTAATACTTTGTGGACCATAATACGAAGTCGTAAATTCTTAAATATATTTGATCTTACTACAATGAAGATATTAACTTAAAAGAAGTAAAATTTTAAATTATAAAATTGTAAACGTTAGAAAAATTATTTTGTAATTATTTTTGACATTTTTATGCGCTTGGAAAAGTTCAATCTTTTTAATATAATGGACTTTTTTATTTAATGAGAGCTTTAGGGTATTTTGCTTTGTGGTACACACATTCAAATAAGTTTTTATTGCTTAGCAAAGATGTTACCTAAATATGTGGGTGTTGTCTGTTTCTAAATTAAATGATCTTTGAAATATAGTGACTTATAAAGAATAATTATCTTGTATACTACAAGGCAAGCAAATACCCACAAATTATGCCTCTTTTTTACTTTTTTTACGAAGTACGAGTTTTTATATGACTATTACAATAAAGAACATCTTGTTTATACACAGCTGGGGACACTACTATGATAACTACTAATAGTATATTCATATTAGTATCTTCAACAGAATTGCGTCTGACATTTATAATAATGCTAATGGTCTTGTCTTGCGCCTCGCTGGAGCCAAATTCCGCGTCGCTGCCAGTTAGGATATTCAATGTATGACACTAAATCACCACAAAAATGAAATGAAATGCTCTCAAAGTGTAACAATTTAATTTTCTCACAAATGCCAAAGAATTTTCGGCATTTCAGCGAAATAGTCTCTAAATAGTATTAAATGAATATGTCCGCTTTTGTTCATATCGCTTCTCGAAAATTTAACCTAAATCACGCATATCTATATATAAATACGTGAAGCAAAAACTTTGAATCCCTTTTTACGAAAATGACGCGGACGGAGGAGCATGAAACTTGGAACACTTATAGTTTATATAGCGAAGGAGTGCAGAATGCTTATATTTTTTTTTAAATAATGCTTTAAAAATATATTAAATTAACAAAATAAATGTTACACACACTATGATGGTTTGACATCCATGTATATATAAAGTGACATATACGTCAATATAAAATGCGTTATTAACGCATTTACGGGGACACTAGTCTATATATAAATACATGAAGCAAATCTTTGTACCCCTTTTTACAAAAATTAAGCGGACGGAAGTGGATGAAATTTGGCATTATTATAGTTTATATAGAGAAGAAGCGCAAAATGCTAATATTTTTTTAAAATTATGCATAAATATTAAACTATTAAAATAATAGTTATGCACATTACCAGGAATTTGAAATTCATGTTTATATGAAGTGATTAACACATTAAAGACAACGCGTCAACGAGGACACTTTTAGAAACAATAACGTTTTTCAATATTCTGTGCGTTGGAATTACATTACTGATAAAATAGCTTAAAAAAATTATAGGTCGGTCCTAAGAATGCCAGCCACTTTATATATTTTTAAGCACAACAAACGTCACCATATTTATATATTAATACGCGAAAAAAAAACTTTCGACAACTTTTATCATAAATTATGCGAACGTAAAAGTATGAAATTTGACATAGTTAAAGTTAGTATGGAAAAAAATGTAAAAAGCCAGCCAAAAAATATATATTCTAATATATTTTAATTATACATTAATAATATATTAAATCAAAAAAAAATATTACACGTACAACAATGTGTTTAACATATAGGTACTTGCGTAGAAAGTGGGATACAGTTTCAAGGGCAGCGTATATTTTTCGTATCAAATGAACGAAAAGTCTTTTTTTTTTATATTAGCCGTACTATAGACATCAGCTCTCATAAATTTAATAAATCTAGGTAGATGATATTATTATATATGAAGATAGTTCTCCTGAGTCGTTCCTCCAATCCTAATTTGAAAAGCAATGCGGTCTGGGAATATACTGATCATAATATTCTATTTTATAATATTTTCAAAAAAGTAATTCTATATATAGATATAGAAAATAGTTTAACCAACTTGAAAGAAGGAGGATTTTCCCAATTTGACTGTATTTCTTGTTTATTTGATGTGAGGTATTGCACCTCATATTTTTTACTGGGTGAACCAATTTTGGTGATTTTTTTATATGATTTAGTCATAATAGATTTATTAATATCTGACGAGAAGTTTTTGAATTATTCATGATATTGCGAATTTTAGTGCATTGTATTTGAGGTCAGTTTTATTTTTTTTTTAATTTTAATTATAACCAATAAGATGAAATATTTGACATGTTGAACATTATTGTAATGAATGTTTTGTAAAAGTAAATATACATTTAATTCCTTAATAAGTAATCCTTTCTGTTATAAGAAATACTATTTATACGTGTGTATACATATTACTAAGCACTTTGACTTTGCATTAATATTAAAGTACATTAGAGCCTCAATATTGTGATAATGCCCTTATAATAGGTGCACTTGGGTTGAAAATGGAACTGCTTCACATACAAAACGCTTTCAGCAGCAGCTGATACTATATTGATATTGTAAATTATACTAGTTGCATGATAAACTAAAATAAGCTTTAGTAAGTCAAAGTTAGTGATTTTAGGTCGAGGACGACAAATAAAATATGTTTTGTTTATCTAATAAGAAACAATTTATACCATTGACAGCTGTACATATTATACCTCGCTATTGGTAATACAAAATCCTTGAATATCGATCACAGTATATAAATATATTAAGAACACCAACAACAACCACACTATCACCACATTAGAGGACCACATCTCCACAAGCTCTTATTACCACATACCATCTTTTTTTTTCATATCTGGCTAAGCCATTTTGAACTACTTCGTGTGGTCCGATTTACTTGAAAATTTGCACGCGTGTCTAGACACAATGACAATACTATATCTTCATAGCAACAACGTACTCGCCAGAATTACTAGGATAAAGGTGTACGTTTTATTTTTTTGACTATTAAATGGGTACTCAACCTGTGATTGTACTCCATGAAGTTTTAATATTTGTGTAGTATGAATTAGCATTCTACCTTATATGTACTTAATTATACAAAAAATAAAAAATAATAAGCTATGAGTAAATTGAGAATAAAAAGAAATATTATATAACAATATAATTTTATTATTGGCAAGATCGCAGCTGTATTTAAATTAGATTCAGATAGAATAATATTGACGTTTAATTTGCCGCTACCTACAATGGAATCTTTTATGTTTCATAGATACCCGTAATAACATAATAAAAACAGAGATCTGTTGTTATTTCAAATATTTTTGTATGTTTATGTTAGGTAAATATCAAATAGGCTTATTTTATTTCAAATTTTAAAATAACGCCATCGTAGTGCTATCGGAATTTAATAGGACCGACTGCGGGTTCAAATCTTATCTTAGTGTCGAGTAATATATGCGAAGAGGAGATTCGTGGATCTTCATTTCAAATCTCAGTTTTCATCAAATTACAATTCTCAAAGGTTAATCGGTTGAATTTTAAGAACACAATATCAATGATACTGCAGGAAGGTCACGTACAAAACATGACGAACCACGAGGCATGTAGAAGACGTTAATGACTGTGGACGAGACGAAAGAAGTATGCAGGGACCGTAGCGTTTCGCTTCGCGCTTAGTTCTCTCAGACTATCCCGCTAGGGATAAAATGTGAAGATAAATAATATACTAAAATATCTTTTTTTATTTGACACTAAGCTATTAATTTATATATGAAGCTTTGATTAATGGATTTTACAATTTACCATGCCTCTTTGCTATACAATATAATAAACAATTTGTCTTATCGTTCGTTTTGTATATACTTACAGTCTAAAAATATATAAAAAAGGTGTTCAACGACGACTAAATGTTTACACCAGATGGGTCGTTTTCGGCGAAAGACACGCATCAAGCCGAGAATATTCAATCAGACTTGAGTTGCTATCTCATTACAAGGTATTAAGTAATATATTCAGCAAACTATTGCGAATGATAGTAAAAATGTGTTAGTGTTTAAGCATGTGTGTATAAAAATGACCAATATTTGCGATAGCGCTGAAATTGTTTCCAAAATTATTAGTCCAAAAAATTTAAAAAGAAACGGTTTTTAGTTCCGTATATCTTAAAACTAACGTAATATTTGTATGAAAAAGGAACATTATAATAAAAAATTATAAGCGCTTAGAATTAAGAATCCTTAAAGCCTGTGTTGCTTTGAACAAAAAAAAAATAGGTATTAGATGAAATAAGGAAAATTATTTCGTATTTAGTATGACCTATGATACTTTCTATGTTTGATACACATACATATAGATAGTTTCTATGTGAAATCGTAAGATAATAAAATTTAAAAGCAGATATTTCTTATCAAGTTCCCATATAAAGCTTATCTGTGCTTTGGAAGGCATGTTACGAATTTGGTCTTGATTCTAGATGTAAAGTGGATGACAGTCTCATTACTTCGCCCAGATGACCTCAGAGTTCTCAGAGGTCAAATGACAGTGGCTTTTGGTAAATACCAGCCAACTTAGATTAAATTGGAAGCCAAAACTACTGAAATTGAGAAAATTTACTAGAGTGACCATCCCTTAGCGAAAATGGATACAAAATAGATTATATATTACAAAAAAAAATATGATTAAGAATATTTAACTTTTTATTTTTCTTTTAGCAAACGCAGATTACCCGTAGTAACCAAAACGCTCATTCCTTCTACAAGTTGTAGAATTAAATATTAGATTTTCCCATTATATAACTATCGTAAAATTTATGTCACACTTTGATCTACCAATAGTAATAGTAATGCGAAAAACATTACGGTAGACAGATCTTATGAAATCCATAAATGTGTAATCCAAAGATATTGTAGTAGATCAAATATTAGATATAAAGATCAGCGTAACATGAAATATTGATTTAGTTATAAAAGCAACAAGTATTTTGTTAAGCAAAGAAAACATTTATTTCTTATAGATTTGACAAAAAGATTGATATTTTATTTAAACTTTTAAATGTCTAACATCATATTAGCTTTATCGGCTTTTAACTTCCAGTTACAAGTTGTCTTACTTAGATTTTTCAAAATAAATAAAGATAAATAGTAAATCTCAACTTTTAATAAGTCCAAATGAAAATTTGAGGTCATCGTGACTCAGTGACCCAGTAGTGTAAACACTACGATTGGTTGTGGGTTCAAATTCCACTCGCGGGAATATGAAAGTAGAGGTATAAAAATATTTAAATATTTTTTCGTACTGTCAAAACAAGGGGCGGCGTTGAGTTCCACCACTTACTAGACAATATCCAAATTGGGGCGAAATCGAAAAACGAAGTGTCTGAACACTATATTCTCTCGTACTACCCTTCTATGCGGAATAAAGCGTGAACTTGTTGAAACGAAAAACTTGGTATTCCAACATTTCCACAATAAAATTAGATTATACGGACAGGGTCGTTAAGTGTCTACATTTACACGGTTGCAGAAACAGTAAATTTGACCGACAAAGAGATGAATATGCCGAGGGCAACCGTCAACCCATCTGGAAAATTTGTATATAATTTGACTACCTTATTAAAATGTTGATTAACTACTTAAATATAACCTATAAAAATATAAAATTAAATATTTAAATATATATTTTTTTCTTAATAACACTCATCGTGAATAACTCTTTAGAATATTATATTTTTTTTTACAAAAGCCTTTTAATAAATACACATATAGAATAATCTAAAAAGAAATAAGGGCAATTTAATAAAACTAGTGTCCCCGTTGACGCGTTAACAACGCGTTGTCTTTAGCAGTGTATGTACATGTCACTTTATACAAACATATATGTCAAACCATGGTAGAGTGTGTGTAACATTTATTTTGTTAATTTAATATACTTTTTATGCATTATTTAAAAAAAAATGTTAGCATTCTGCACTCCTCCTCTATATAAACTATAAGTGTGCCAAATTTCATGCTCCTCCGTCTGCGTAATATTCGTAAAAAGGATACAATGTTTTTGCTTCACTTATTTATATATAGATGACGTAAAAATATAAAATACAGAAATTGTTTTAAATTTAAGGATAGCAGAATCAAAAAATAATTTCAGCTTTCAACAAGAAATAAATAAAAAGATATTGCATTTAAAAGTTTTACTTCTGTGAGGGATAAACAAAATTTTTCCCCATTCAAACTTTTAGATTTCATTTAAGAAATTTTTGGAGTTAATAGCCTATGACGTCATTACGTTAAATATTACGGTATAGAAAACGTTTAAAAACTTGCGAGTATTATCCTTACTAATATTATAAATTCAAAAGTAACTCTGTCAGTCTGTCTGTCTGTCTGTCTGTCTGTTACGCTTTCACGCCTAAACCACTGAACCGATTTTGATGAAATTCGGTATAAAGATAGAACTAAACTTGGGAAAGGACATAGGATACTTTTTATCGCGAAAAAAATGATAGAGGGGGTTGAAATAGGGGATGAAAGTTTCTATGGAAGTTCCTTATTGTCAAACATAAAATCATGTAAGATTGTTTAACTGTTTAAAATTTTGACACATAAACCACTTAACCAATTTTGACAAATAGTCTTGACCTTGGGAAAGACTATAGGATACTCCTTATCATATCGCGCGATATAACCGAATTTCACGCGGGTGAAGCCGCGGGCGGAAAGCTATTGTTATTATATGTATGAATTACAAAGAAAATTAATTGCCAGTTGACAAATAAACCCGGATAAAAACATTTCGCAATATATTGTATCTGTCAAAATTTTAACGCCTCTATCGTGGCGCAGATGCACAAGCGTGCGACTGTAAACGCGACAGGTTGTGGGTTCGATTCCCACTCCAGAAAACGAAATTTTTAATTTCCTGGATTTGGTAACAAGGCAAAGCGCGGCGTTAACTTCCGCCACTCAGCACGCAATGCCTCAATTCGGCGGAAAGTGGAGAACGGAGTATCTTAACACTAGGTTCCCTCTGCCTACCCTGCTATATGCAGAATACAGCGTGAAGCTATGAATGTATGTATGTTAAACAAACAAAATTAAAAGTATTTTGCTATTCGTACATAAATATTTAAATAATTTTAATTAATTTTATCCATAATATATAAAAACTAGCATTCCGCCCGCGGCTTCGCCCGCGTGAAATTCGGTTATATCGCGCGATATGATAAGGAGTATTCTATAGTCTTTCCATAGGTTCTTTCTATAGGTTAAGTGGTTTATGTGTTGAAGTTGTAAACAGTTAAACAATCTTACATGATTTTATGTTTGACAATAAGGAACTTCCATACAAACTTTCATCCCCTATTTCAATCCCCTCTATCATTTTTTTCGCGATAAAAAGTATCCTATGTCCTTCCCCAAGTTTACTTCTATCTTCATACCGAATTTCATCAAAATCAGTTCAGTGGTTTAGGCGTGAAAGCGTAATAGACAGACAGACAGAGTTACTTTCGCATTTATAATATTAAGTAAGGATATATTCTCCAATACTAAAAATAAATGTCATAATAAACACTCATACACTTTCTATATATCATTGCTAATTTTATTTACTTTGCTTTTATTATAAATGCACGCATCACTTTAGTTAATTCAGGGAAGTTATTGGTAGTAATGTGAATCTATAAATATTTGTTTTCCTTACGGCATGAGGTATGTTAATAAATGTTGAAATATTAAATATTAAACTTTCCATCTTTCTCTTGAAAAGCGTTGTTATTATCAGTACTAAGTAAATATGTTCATATTTTAACCTACATTTTTGTTAATAAATGTATATTGTTATTGACGATATTAAACGAGGGTTATCTATATCGTCTCATTTATATAACCTTTTTGCCCTTTATATGAAACTAGCGTTCTGCCCGCGGCTTCGCCCGCGTGGAATTCGGTTATATCGCGCGACGTGTAAGGACTAGCCGTATAGTCGTTCCCAAGGTCCAGACTATTTGTCAAAAAAAAATTATAAAAAATAAAAATATTTTTTTTATAAAACTTTTTTCGCGATAAAAAATATCCTATGTCCGTTCCCAAGTTCAGTTCAACCTTCATACCGAATTTCATCAAAATCGGTTCAGTGGTTTAGGCATGAAAGCGTAACAGACAGACAGACAGAGTTACTTTCGCATTTATAATATAAGTAATGATTTTAAAACATGCATAAAGGAATTTGAGTGAGTTTACAACTGACAGCCATTGCACCAAATATACGACTTGCCTTAGCAACTTATATGTCACCTTATACGAAAGTGTATGTCAAGCACATGTAGCGTAATTTTTATTTTGTTTTATTAAGCATCCATTCTGTGCTACGTCTCCATAAGAAATTAACTTCGCCAAATTTGATAGTCCTCTGTCCACAAAATACAACATGCATATACAACTTACATTTACTAATACTAGGGCCCTGATGATGCGTCAAAATAATACGTATGCCAATTTTTTCATGCTCCTCCGTCAGTATATTTTTCATAAAAAAGTATTCAAAGTTTTTCCTTCGCGTATTACTATTTTGTTTGGTGGTAGGAGGTTCGTCCTCCGTCTGGCTCGCGACCACTATCATGTCAAAGACGAACCGCCAAATATCTTATGATGTGTTCCGGTTCGATGGCATGTAAGCCAGGTTTTCCCATTCCCACCCATCCTTTCCCCAAAATGTGGTGGTTCCGAGAACGGAATACTACATTGTCCTCCTCTTCCATCTGTATCCTCTAGGTTGGCAACGCATCTACAACATCTCTGGTGTTGTAGATGTTCATGGGCGAAGGTATCCACTTACCATCAGGTGGTCCTTCTGCTCGTTTGCCATCCGTTATCCATAAAAAAAATAATAAAAAAAAAAATAAAGATAGGCGGATAACGTCTCTTATTTGCAAGAAGTATAATCAATTAAAGTGAACTGAAAGCAGAACGAATTATCATTTTTCCCACACACCAAATACCCTAAGGAAATACAATAGCGGAATAAAGGAAGCTCAACAATGTCTATTACCAAGCGGCTTGTCGCAGCGCGGCTGTGAACCAAATAAAAGAAACCAATATTTCCTTTTGAATCTCCGTAACTGCCTAATAAACGTTACTTTTATTGACAGGAGCTAATAAAATACATTGCAGTGGAAATGATATAGTTTTATATTAAAATAAGTTGGGCAAAAGGCTGATAGTACTCTACTGCAAAATAAAAAGTAGAAAACATCTTCCAAGCATATTTACGCTTTTCGCGGCATTCGGTGCAAGAATTTAAAATACAAAGCCGCGCTTTAAAGCAGAACCATGTGTGTTATTTTTAATAACAAAGATTATAATATTTTTCTCGTGGAAATAATATCAAAAAATACTTTGTAAGCCATGCAGTCATGTTTTATTAAGAGGTTGTGTGTTGCGAGTTCATTTCGTGATCCGAGTAAAGTAAAAAATTAGCACTTATATTTAAAATTAAGATCTGACGAAGCAAATGCGAAAATATAAGGAAAGTATGACCACCAGTGAGTTAGACGCTGACAATATTCTTAATATTTGACTTATTATGTACGTTGCTTAATTTCTATAGTTAAAAAATACGTTTCCATACAACTCCATATCTGATTAGTCTCCTCTTAAATTGCGCAAATTCAAATCACTCGTACATAGATAGAATAGAGTATAGAGTTTATATATTGTTTGTAGCTAGCTCATTTAAAGAAGAAATTAAATATAAGATATTTTACAAGGCGATAATCAATCCATGTGCATATTTGTATATTTAATACGTTTAATAGAAGACAGTCGACTGAAAAATCCCCACGCATTATTAGTAAATTAGCGACAACACCACGACACATATTGGATATAAAAAGGCTATCAAAAATCTAATATTATCACTCCCTGGCAGCTGTCGATAAACTATTTCTACAACACCACCCACTAGTAAAGAGCTGATATGCTTACCAGATTTTGCTATGTGTTAATTGTTCGCATACTACAGTCGTTGTACTATTCATAGTAAACTTTCTTGTGCGTCTCTTGTGGTTTTTTCGTGAATGAAACTTGGTAATGTTATTCACAAACACAGTGTCCCCTGAATACTTTGCTGAGTATGGTACTATGTGTGAAATGCTGCATTACGTTTTTGAAGAATTGTAAATAATAATAATATATTAAAAATATAATTAAATTATTAAAATACATATAACACGTTTTTGACATAGGTTTTGTATAAAATAAAGAAGTGAAAAGAAAATAAATCGTAATATACACGTTACCTTAGCAACATATTGTATTTTTGGTACGTTCTCAAGGCTGATACTAAACGCAAGTTTGGTAGGTTCAAATTTTACTAGGGTATGCACCATAATTACTTTGAATTTTATAGTACAATATGAAAAATATTTCTTGTAAAGGGTGTCCCAAAATTAACGCAAGATTTGACTTTGCCGCCATTTGCTATTATATTCATTATTCATTCGCTATTAAAAGAATAAAATGGCAATTTCTATTTAATTCAAATCTTGCGTTAATTTTGGGACATCCTTTATATGATATTTATTATCTTACTTTATATTTTTGTTCGAAATCAATTATAAATGTATTAATTATATTTGTATAACATTAATTAAATTTTTTACATTATAGTGACAGATTTATATTTTTTTTCATATTTACTTTTTCAATCCAAAAAACAGTGTCTATTTTTAGTGCATTACTTTCAATTTTTTTTCAGTAAGTATTCCAAATTAAAAAATAAAAAAAACGGTAATATTTTTTTTTATTTCTGGTAACGCTTATCATTTTATAATAAAGAGATAACAATTAAAATATGTCATATTTATTACAATAAATGACTATCGCTTAGTCCATTTATTGAGGAAACATAATTTTGTCTAGACCTTCTAAACTATAAAATAAGCGTCCGACCCGTCCATCACTACGTAACACGCAATTACCGAGGATGACTCAATTTATTTTTACCCGTAAGATTTTATAGATAACCTTAGGCTTGTAGTAATTTTTTTTTCACAAAAATATTTTATCTATGTAATTTTGTTTTTGCGTGAAATTGGATAAATAATTTTGCAAATTACAAAATTTTTTTATATATGTTCTTTGTGTATATATTTAAATAACTTAATATATTATTGAAAGGACACGATCTCATATATTTTTTAACTTTTTCTTATTATTGAATTTACCTATTAATTCATTTTAAACAATAAATTGTTCAATTTAAGCATATTAAAACTAATATGTCTACATAAACAGTACATAATAGACCGTCTGGTCCAATCTACGCCATGAACCACTGTGACGATATTGGGTTTTAACTTCAATCACGACTACTTTTATACTTATAGTAATATAATCTTCTAGTCTGGTAAGAAAACTATATGATCCTAGATTTTAGTTCGTAAGTAAATTTACAAGTTTTTAACAAATAATTCAAAAGTATTAATGTCTGTATTATGTTAATTCTGTTGTTAATAATCATTTGGAGATACAAAAATAAGTGACAAGGACACTTTCAAGTTTTTTTTTTTTTTTTTATGGATACCGGATGGCAAACGAGCAGAAGGACCGCCTGATGGTAAGTGATTACCTTCGCCCATGAACATCTACAACACAAGAGATGTACTAGATGCGTTGCCAACCTAGAAGATACAGATGGAAAGGGAGGATAATGTAGTAGTCCGCTATCGGAACCACCACATTTTGGGGAAAGAATGGGTGGGAAAGGGGAAAACCTGGCTTACATGCCATCGAACCGGAACACATCATAAGATATTTGGCGGTTCGTCTTTGACATAATAGTGGTCGCGAGCCAGACGGAGGACGAACCTCCTACCACCAAACAAAACCACAAAACAAACAAAAAGTTATATATTATCACCTAGTATTACGTGATCTATCGATTATTATCTTATAAAGTTAATTAAAAAAATAAATAATTAACAAATGCCGCGACAGAGGGAAGGATAAGACAGTTAACGAAGCAATTTAAAGTTAAAACGCCCGGCGATCTTACTTCGTACCTCTTGGATAGCTTAATGTTTATATAACTAAATAATTAAATATCCGAGTGCGTTTTTCTGCATTTCGAGTGACATATCACATAGTTTTTCAGATTTCATTAAATAGACAATCAGTATTAAACGGCAGAACACAACGCCCCATGTTTTCAAAATCGAGTGGTTTTGCTTTTTAAACTATAATAAAAGTAAAATTAACAGATTTTCTCTCTGCATCCAAAATTGGAATACGTAAATATTTGCGATTAGACATGAAAAAAGACACTTAAATAAATTACACATAGCTATTTTGCGCTACTGGAAGACCGGGTAACTACACCTAGATGGCCGTTACTAAGAGACAATACTGAAACAACGGCGGCTATATTAAAGGATTTTTACATGTTAAAATTTGTTTATATGAAATCGTACCCATTGTCAGACGTATATAGAACCCAATTTTTGTACAATAAGGACACGAAACGCGACGTAAATTAGTATTAAAACGATTGGAGAAACTTAGTCCGAGGTGAGATATTTTTCCATTTGTTTATTAAATGAAACTATTTTAACCAGATTGATATATAATAGCGTATATTTTGGTATTGGGAAATACATTTTTGGAAACTCGACGTTTCAAGCACAGTAGTATATCTATCACAGGTAGACTGAGGTGGCATTTGTATGTGACAGACGCGATTAATCATTTAATATGTATAAAAATCGCGAAAATCAAAAATGTATATTTGTTACCAATTTTATTCTATAATTTTTCAAAACTGATAATAAAAATGTCAATATTATAAAATATTATTTATCATACCACAGGATAGTACAAGAATCATTAAAACAAATAAAAGCTGAGCAACATATAAAACAATGTTGAAACATAAAAGTACATGATTCTCATTCCCAAAATAGCTTTATGATAAAAAACTGTTCGTTTAAAATAACTATTTTCATCCACACGATGTTCAATATCAGTATGAGTTAGAAAGTAATAATTACCAAATGCCACCGCAGAGCGTTGTAAATGGGACAGTGAACTGAGTAATTTAAAGTTGAAGCGCCTGGCGAGCTCACCTCTTAGCAAATTGCTTTGATGCTTAAGATACGTTCACATTAATGCAGATCTATCTTTTTGTTGTTTTAAGAATAGTCCATTTATATTTATATAAAAAGATTAATAAGCAATATTTGAATGTAATTAATTTAATATAATAAAATAATTGAAAAAAGTATCACTAAGAACCTAGTGTCAAGACACTGTGTTTTCCATTTTTATGCTGACTGAAATATTATGAATAACAGAGTCACGATTGACAGCGGATATCAACGATGCACTTTTCGTTATGACAGTTGGGTGAATAAAAACAGTTGAAATATTCTAATTCCCCGACTAAGAATCGACAACTATCGCCAATAAACCAACGCGTTAATAGTACAATATATTGCCCACTCCGCTGTAATGATGTACAACTGAAACTAAATATATTTATTTAACTAAGAAAGGCCTAGATATAATATTAGCCAATAAATTATTTATGAATGCTTATGAATTTAGCGAACTTCTTCAATATCGATTAAATATCGGTAAAGTTATAAAAATATAATTATAAATTATTGTAAAAACATGAGGACTCCCTGGAGGGCATGCATGAAGAGGTTAATGACTGTGCACGAGGCGAAAGAGGTATGCAGGGACCGTAGCGTTTGGCGCTCCGTTCTCTCTGACTACCCCGCTAGGGACAAGCGTGAAGTTAAGTAAGTAAGTAAGTATAAATAATTGTTGAAACCTTTGAGAATAATAACTGAACAACTAATTTACTGAAATTTTCGATTAGATAAAATTATTAGTGTATATGATATTATTGACGCCATCGCGGACTTGAGGCGTGTCTAGTTAAACGCGATCGTTGTTATAGCAGTCAGGGGAATACTTTTATTTATGATGATAGGTATTTTCCTTGTTATATAAAGCTTATTCATGGAGTCTAGAAGAAATGAAAACATAGAACAGTGGTTAAAGAAATAATTCTGTGACTGGCTAAGTGCTCTCTAGTTGTAAATGTAAATTGTATACATTTGTTAATGTTTTCTTTTCTTTCTTTAATTTTGATTTTGAGTCTATGTTGTGTTCCATTTTGTAATTACGAATAATACTCGAGATTATAATTTTTTAAATCACATTCACAAAATTAATTCTTATCATATGAAAAAGCTAAGTCGTATAATGTACATAACCCTTTAAAGAAAACTTGTGATGAAGGTGGGGACCTTGACTCAAAGGTAATCAGGACTAAATATTATGCTACACATTTCCTCATTTTATTTTACAATTTAAAAAAAGGAAATTGTTCCTTTTTAGGAAATATAAAGGATCTAGTATCCAGGACCAAAATTTAAATAAGGGTATTATTACTATATAAGCTAAAGTAAACTTTAAACAAACATATGTTTGTACATCAGTGGCGAGGCGTACGTACAACTCGATTCCCACCGGCTTACCTAACTTTTCAAAGTATGAGACGTAAAAAAAAAGAAGCTGGCCAATAAAATGTGGAACTCGAAAAAATAAAGTCAAACAAGGTGTGAGAGCTACAAAAAAAGGTTGCCAGGAAAATATCTTTAAAACATCTTATAGACCTAAAAAAAAAGGTCATCGCCAAAATTCGGTAGTGAAATTACTAACTTGATATCCTATACCGGTTTATTACCGGCTTTCCTAAATATATATACTGGATTCCCTACATATATTTACATATAAGGCAGAAAATAAAAAGTCGATCATTGTACCTTCGCACTTGAAGTTAATAAGAGCCTTTTATTGTTTAACTGGGCTAAAAGACATTTTATTGCGTAAAGACGTAACGAAGCGCACAGAGATTATTCTACCGGAGACATCTTTGTTGCCAATAAGCTCCGAAGCAACTCAGCCAATCGTAATCAAATTTTGTACACGTAAGGGTAGATTTATAATATGTTTCTCATATCATTTAAACTTTTAAGGAAAAAACGAAAAATGGGACCACATTAGAAGCACTTTCTTAAAAAAGTTATGAGTTAACACATATAAAAGAATACAGTCGAATTGAGAACCTTCATTTTTTTTAAATGAGTTAAAAATAAAAAAAATGTAGAAAGAAGAAATAATCAGTGTCTATTAAGGATGTATGGTTATTTGTTGGATCCTAGTAGACTTTAATGCTATAACAGAATTTAATTAAGCGAATTGAAGAAAGACAAAACCAAAACGACAAGACACAAGTATCGGCAATAATACTTAAATTTAGAGCGAAGCTAGAAATTGAGGGCATATTGCAGCCTATTTATTATTAAAATGTAATAAAGCAGTACGACTTGATAGTTAGTAAGTAGCAGTGGCGAGGCGTCTATACAATACGGTTCTCGTCGGCTTGCCTCAATTTTTAAAATACAAATATGAGACAAAAAAAAGTAACATTGTAATTGAGTTTGCAAAACAACAAGGAAAAAGGTCGCCAGAAAAATTTTGGGTACAAAATTGCAAAAAAAAACAAGCTCTCTTAAAAGAACATCTAAAAAGAAAAAAAAAGGTAATCACCAAAATTTGATAGTGAAATTACCAACCTACTATACCAGCTTCCCTAAATATATCGGCTTCCCTAAATATATGTATCGACTTCCCTAAATACATACTGGCTTCTCTAAATATACCGGCTTGCCTAATTAAAAATTTTCACAGCTCGATACTGGTCAGTAGGTAGCGCAGGTATGAAAATCAAAATTAGTTTAAATTATGACATCATATCATGAAATATGGTTTCATAACAAGTTCGTCCTCCGTCTGGCTCGCGACCACTATCATGTCAAAGACGAACCGCCAAAATATCTTATGATGTGTTCGGTTCGATGGCATGTAAGCCGGAGTTTCCCTTTCCCACCCATCCTTTCCTAAAATGTAGTGGTTCGATAGCGGTTACTACATTGTCCTCCCTTCATTTGTACATCCTCTGGGTTGGCAGCGCATCTACAACGCCTCTGGTGTTGTAGATGTTCATGGAAACGGTAACCACCCACACCATCCAGGGTGATCCTTCTGGGTGCCATCATTTATCCATAAAAAAAAAAAAGCTTACCTACATTGCACCGTGAATAAATAGAGATTAAAATTTTATGTATATGTACTGACAATAAATTGAATTAATATCTTATTAAACCGCATTATTTTTGGGTTAACATCAACAAAATTACAAGTTTTATAGACAAAGTCACAACACATCCCGATCATAATCTATTTTATGACATAACGTCCTTTAATATTTTCTTGCGTAATGGGATATCTAATTTTGTCTAAAATCGTAAAATGTGCTATTAAAACATATGAGAAATTATAATCTCTTGATTCAGGCGTATTTTTATATAAAAAAATGGGTTAAAAATAAAATACTATGCAATAAATATTTTTGATGGTTATCTTTTATCTTTTAGGTATCAGCTAATTTTTGGCATTAGGAAATTTAAAAAAAAGTAAGTTGTAGTAGTAAGTAAGTATAAGTAAGATTGGCAAATTGCTAATCCTTACTAATATTATAAATGTGAAAGTAACTCTGTCTGTCTGTTTGTTACGCTTTCACGCCTAAACCACTGAACCGATTTTGATGAAATTCGGTATAAAGATAGCACTGAACTTGGGAAAGGACATAGGATACTTTTTATGGTGAAAAAAGGGTGGAAGAGGTTGAAATAGGGGATAAAAGTTTGCATGGAAGTTCCTTATTGTCAAACATAAAATCATGTAAGATTGTTCAACTGTTTACAACTTCCACACCTAAACCACTTAACCAATTTTCACAAATAGTCTAAACCTTCGGAAAGACTATAGGTTATTCCTTACCATGTCGCGCGATATAACTGAGTTCCACGCGGGCGAAGCCGCGGGCGGAAAGCTAGTATAATAATAAGTAAAAAAATAACTAAATAAAGAGGAATGGTACGGGCTAAGTGTCTGTAGTATATATATAATATTTTATAAAAAAACCTATGAAACAATTTCTATAGTAAGGGGTCAAAACTCTATTTAAATAACAAGGACAAAACTTAATCAGGATTAAGTGATCATTTTAAATAAATCAATACTGAATATATTATAACATATTATTTTACTGAATAACAGTGTAACATACTCTGTTATTGGTTTCGTCCTTGCATTGAAGAGCTATTGGAACATTAAATTTAATGGTCATGGCCTATTATACTTATTTTAGGTAAAATCGATCTCTTAATCTTTGCTGTATAATAGAACATAAAAATATCATGAAGTAGTTTGTTTATATAGTAAGTTAATTATTGTTAAAATATAATCTATATTTTTTTTTTTTATGGATACCGGATGGCAAACGAGCAGAAGGACCGCCTGATGGTAAATGGTTACCTTCGCCCATGCGTGTGGGAAAGGGGAAAACCTGGCTTACATGCCATCGAACCGGAACACATCATAAGATATTTGGCGGTTCGTCTTTGACATGATAGTGGTCGCGAGCCAGACGGAGGACGAACCTCCTACCACAAATAATCTATATCTAATGTATCCATCATGATTTTTGTATTTTTCTTACATTTTGGGACTTTCAATAATGGGTAGATATCGTAATGAGATTTTCTTACCCATATCACTGTCTAAATTCGATTGTCAAAAGGCTCTTTTTCCATATTTAGTTTTCTAGTTAATAAACCAAGAATCATCCATTTCTTCTAATTTTTTTAACCCACACTTGAAACTCTTAGATATGTTCATGAAAATGATAGGTGTACAATGTACATATTTCCATTCCTGTTATAAAATTAAATCGATTATTATGAATTTATATTCATTTGTATGTTACTTTTTTTTATTATTTTATATAATAATTTTATAATTATTAAATGTTGTATAATAATAATTTAAACTAAATTTCCTTTTACAAAACATGATTTGTTTCGATAAAAAATATAAATTAATGAACCATTTGTGATAACATTGTTTTTTCCGCCCACAGCAGATTAACATTTTAAGTGGTACCCAAACATTTAAACGTCCTCTTTATAATCACTTCTTACATTTCATCTTTTACTACAGCGTTCATAAATTATTGTTCTTATTTATTTTGCTTTCGCTTCTGCTTGCTTTACGTTGACAGCGCTCAGTTATTAATTACAGAGCTTTTTGCCATTTTTTCAGTTTCTCATTTTACTTATGTTAGTCTGTTCTTAGTTTATTAACATAAAATAATAATAATATGCAATAATCTCTATTTATATTTTAAGTCTTACTATTTTTTATATGCGATTATTTGAACAAATATACATCCATATATCCTCAATAGAAGGGTATTTACTATTCTTTCACACAAAAATGAACGGATTCAGATGCAACTTTCGGTAAAAGAAATTATAGGTCAGAATAAAACAGACCATAATTTATAATGATTTTATACAAAGTGGCTCCAGCATCAGTATAGATATTATTGACCAAAATTTAAACACCCAACTATCAGTAGACAGAATTTGTAAATTTTTTTATAGTAAGATATAAATTCTATAACATAAATTTAGCTTTTTGGATCGCTGATGTCTACCTATATAAAAAAACTTTACAGTAACTATTTTTAAAAATATGGGAATTAGAATGTCCTAATTTTTTTTATTGATAAAAGGTGGCAAACGAGCAGAAAGACCACCTGATGATAAGCGACTATATTCGCCCATGGACATCTACAACACGTCTAGAGCCTTCTATAAGAACCACCACATTCTAGAGTAAGGATAGGTAGGAATAAGGAAATGGTAATAACACAGTATATTTAGATCAAATATTTAAATTTATAGCTGATAAATTATCAGAAAGTGACATAGTGGATTTGTAAAGGTATACTGAAGTTAGCGTGATTGTCGCTGAAGTTTTGCATGCCAGCCATTGAAGAGAGCGTGACCAAAGGTCGAGGCTTTCATATCAAAATCAATCTTGATAATAACCTTCATAACTTCACATATAAAAGTTTTATACTAACACACTTCTAAATGATTTACATATCTCCTTTATATATTTAAAACTTTTCAGTATTTTGTTATCGTAATGGAAGCTACTACTTTAATGAGCACTATCCACGTACTAAAAGATCTCGACCTGTCTGAACTATTATCAGTTCAGCACGGTGAATCCATGGTATGCTAAAGAATTTCTTCTCTTCTCATTATAATATTTTATTTAGAAATTTTTGGCTTAATCGTGAAACTTACCTTTAGTTGTTATGTGTTTATCAATTATTTATAAACTCATTTTTATACTGGTTGATCAAATTCTTTTCAATTATATTTAAATAAGAATGATTATATTTAACAAACTGGCATTTAGAACAGATCAAAAATATATAAAGACATATGTACCTTGTTTAAAATTAACACAACACATTGCTTTATTTACATAATAAATTTCTTTAAATAAAAGCTGTAATCAGAATTGAATGCTAATGCATTAGAAAGTCCGCATTCTGAGGCCAGATTGTAATGTATAAGCTTTCCGTCACATCAGCGAAATATATTGCGGATTCACACGCCCAGAAACCCAAATATCTTAACAGTCATGCTTCCATAGTTTATGAACTATTGTGGTCATAAGTCCTTATATTTCTCAATACCGACGTTATGATCCTAAAGCAGCAAGTCAATTAAATATTAATAGTAAATTCTTTCTATGCCTGACTTTACAAGAAGGTGATAAGAATATCATTGTATATTGATAATAGTTACGTCTAACACAGACTACGGTCAGCTTTTGTGTCTAGTCAAAGGAGAAGATGGCATCTTATCTCAAGTTAGCGATTATAGTCTTAAGATTTCACAAACCTACAATTGAATTAACTGTTGCTTTTATCCTTCTATAACAATTGATATAGAATTTCTAGGATTGTAGTCGCTGTCTTTTACATATGTACATATAAAACCTGGGGAGCTTATTATTTACAATTGTTGTTGATCGATAATTATGACCACATAATGCACGAACTAAAAATGTATATTGAAATAAAACTAAAAAACACAGATTTATTTATTTTAATATATTAATAATAACTATCCACGCCGTTTTCGGCGATAGCGCGACTCATGCGTGTCTCACTTTCATTTTTCAAGTAATTTTGTTGGTGTTATGGTGAGCTCTTATGTGGCTTTACGAATCCCTGTGGCCCTCGCTGTGAAGATCCTTACAAGGCGCACAGTAAACTAGCCAGCACTGTTATACGTGTACGTGTAGAAGAGCTTAGATTTAGTCTTCCGTGGTGGCGCTTGGCGTCGAGATTTTCTGAACGGTTTTGTTTCGAACTCGTCCACATTTTTTGCGAACGATTGTGTCGCCATTCCGGTCTGAGACGTGCTTTTCCGCTCACTCCCAGCGCTCAGATGGCACATTGCAAGCCAGAGGTTACGCTTGAGAACATCCTTATAACGGGTATTGTCCACCTTGCTTCCGCTTTCCGTTGGCAGAGTTCAGGTAGAACACCGCTTTCGGCAATCTGTTGTCGTCCATGCGTGAACGTGACCACACCATCTCAACTGTTGTTTCACTTAACAGGGTGCTTGTTAAGTTGTAGTAGTAAGTAAGTATAAGTAAGATTGGCAGAGTGCTAATCCTTACTAATATTATAAATAATGAAAGTAACTCTGTCTATCTGTCTGTATCTGTCTGTTACGCTTTCACGCCTAAACCACTGAACCGATTGGATACTTTTATGGTGAAAAAAAGGGTGGAAAGAGGTTGAAATAGGGGATAAAGAGTTTGCATGGAAGTTCCTTATTGTCAAACATAAAAATCATGTAAGATTGTTTAACTGTTAACAACTTCACCACACATAAACCACTTAATTTTCACAAAATAGTCTAAAAGCAATACGTAACCGCTAAGGAGTTACTCTCTTCTCATAATAACATTTTATTTACAAATTTTGGCGTAAACATACAACTTACCTTAGTTGTTATGCTTATCAATGATTTTCATTTATAAACCCATTTTTTTTCTACCTGATTGAGCTAGGGTTTTCAGTTATATTCGAATAAGAATAATGATATTTAACAAACTGGCATTTAGGAACAGATCCAAAATATATAAAGACATATGTACCTTGTTTAAAATTAACACAACACATTGCTTATTTACATAATAAATTTCCTTTAAATAAAAGCTGTAATCAGAATTGAATGCTAATGCATTAGAGAATCGCAGTTACAAGGCCAGATTGTAATGTATAAGCTTTCCGTCACATCGAAATATATTGCGGATTCACACGCGAAGCAAATATCTTAACAGTCATGCTTCCATAGTTTATGAACTATTGTGGTCACTAAGTCATATACTCGTATTTCTCACCGACGTTATGATCTAAAGCAGCAAGTCATTAGGTAATTAATTAAATATTAATAGTAAATTCTTTCTATGCCTGGCTTTACAAGAAGGTATTAAAGAATATCATTGTATATTGATAATAGTGTTACGTCTAACACAGACTACGGTCAGCTTTGTGTCTAGTCAAAAGGAAGATGGCATCTTATCTCAGAGTTAGCGATTATAGTCTTAAGATTTCACAAACCTACCTATTAGAACAAATTACCGTCAGTCAGTGATCATCTGTATGCTGTTTATAATAAACATTTATTTTATTTATTTATTTATTGTTTATGTATTTATAAGATGTATAAGAGTATATATATATATATATATATATATATATATATATATATATATATTATATATAGTATATATATATATATATATATATATATATATATGTGTATGTATGTATGTATATATATATGTATGTGTATGTGTTTTATGTACTTAAAATTCATGTACCGTGTTTATATGTATTTGTTGGCATTTTCGCACTTCCACACTCGCAAATCTTTTACTTCTCATTCATACCCATAGGTTGACTGGAAGAAATCTCTATCAGAGATAAGTCCATCTTTGCTAACAACTTTTTTTAATATGTGTATTTATTTTGTTACAAAGTGCAATAAAGAATATATATATAAACCTAGAATTGAATAACTTTTTAACTTTTATCAACTTCTATAACAATTGATATGGAATTTCTAGGATTGTAGTCGCTGTCTTTTGCATATGTACATATAAGAAATCCTAGAGCTTATTATTTACAATTGTTGTTGTTTGATAATTATGACCAAGTAATGCACGAAATAAAATTAAAAAAAACACGGATATATTTATTTTAATATATTAATTATATATCATAAACATATTCTGTCGTGAAACTGTTACGTGCATTTACTACATGATTATTTGAGTTTTAATCTTAATCAGAAAAATATTTAAAATATTTTTGTTTGTAGTTCTGAAAAAAGACTTGTTCTATAAAAGATTTTAAAAGTTTTAACGAATTTATGCCCCTTACCACTCTCGCGAGGGTAGATTTTACTCAATTATCATTTCTTAGAAGATTTCTTCTGTATAAAACCTTTACGCATATGGTTAACAACTCGAACATAGCGCTAACGAACCAGGTAATGAAAATATTTACGATATCAAGCTATGTGTTCTGAAGAAAACGTAAAAATATTTTATTAATTAAATAACAAAAAAAATACAGTGATTTGTTACAACAAATATCCTACTATAAGACATTCATTTCAAATCCAGTCTTTCTCTGAAAGTAATTATTATTCAAGACGTTAACGTTCGTACACAAGTACGAGCTACTGATCCCGGCTACTTTAGGAGCAAATAATTGACGAACAAGGCCAAATAAAGTGTTTGGTGGGCTCTCTGTCTTGCATCATAACAAGAATAGCGAAGCTTTATATAGTTATACTTAAAATGATTTTTAAAGCTTCCAAGCAAAATACGTTAAATAATCCATTAAAAATCCATTAACTAATGAATCCTTTGAATAATGATACAATAACAATAATAAATCCCTTGAATAATGACAGAATCACAACCCTAGGAACCTTTATATATCTCTCTTGTAAAGTTGTGCCGTTTCACTTGTACCAAGTGCACGTAGATCATGTCGATATTTAAGTATTGCCAAATTATTTAATAAAAAATATGTTGTAACCGTCGCTATGAAATTAATATATTAATGAGACATAATTTAGGACAGTGTCTGTTAACTGTGGCTCCTGACTAATGGTAAAAAGAAAAAGCGCCGTGAGCTTAGTCGCTGGTTTCTTTCCAGCTCGGAGTTCTATATAATCTATTTTTTCTCAACTCTTTGGTCTTCTGACCAAAGAGTCCGTAAAAGAGTTTCTTCACGAAAAAAAAAAAGAAAGCATAAATACGCAGAGTAATAACAAATCAATTTAATCAAAAGCACTTCTACACAAAAGTAATGCACTAAGTGATAAATTTTACAGATACCACTTTCACGACTTTAGAATACTAAAATGGCAACTTCAAAGAACTCTAATCGTCTTTTCAGTTCTTATTTATCTGTGATGTATTTCTAATTAGCAAAATTCTGCAAATCTATTCGTCCACAGTAAAATCTTATTTAAATTAAAACATGTACCTAAACAAACAGTCAAAAATAATGTACATTTTTTAAAGTGAAAACTTCTTTAGCGGCGTTGCGTATGGGGGCACTTTTTGTATAGGGAAATGATGTTGAACTCGCGTCAGGACACGTGCCCCTGACCGAAAATTCGGCAGACGTTGTATGTTTTGAAGTGTCAAATTTTTTAAGTTTACTGTTTGCCTTAACAAAGGGTATGTCATTTTACATAAAAGTGAATTTTAAACCAATAGTAATGCCATGTAATATTTATTGTATTCACGAATGAAACTAAATTAATAAATATAAATATTACATTATTATAAATAACGTTTTCTGTACTTTTTCTCCATATAAGCTGTAACTGTGCCAAATTTTCATACTCTTCCGTCCTCTGGTGTCCATAAGAAGGTCAAAGTTACCCTTCAGTATTCCTTCACGTATTAGTATGATGATATAAATTGTCATATTTGTGTACGATAAGGCAAAAATGAATATTGTATTTTCACATACATGATAATACTTTTATACTCACAATTAAAAAGCAATTCGTGCAAAATTATTTCTAATCATTCCAAAATTTTTGGTGGTAGGAGGGTTCAAAATCCTCAGTCTGGCTCGCGACCACTATCAAGTCAAAGACGAACCGCCAAATATCTTGTGATGTGTTCGGTTCGATACTGGCATGTAAGCCAGGTTTTCCCCTTTCCCACCCATTCTTTCCCAAAAATATGGTGAGGTTTCCGATATGGACTACTACATTATCCTCCCCTTCCGTTTTTCTATCCTCTGGGTTGGCAACGCATCTACCACAACATCTCTGGTGGTGTAGATGTTCAAAATGAACGAAAGGTAACCACTTACCATCAGGTGTGGTCCTTCTGCTCGTTTGCCAAATCCGTTATCCATAAAAAAAAAAAACAAAAAAAATATCAAAATTGCACAACGTTAATTCAAGTTTTCACTTTTGTCCGCACTCTCGGAGTACATTGCGTTTTTTATTTAGAAAACTATGCAGAGTTTTCTTTACTAGATAGAACGCAACGTACCGACTAAGCTTAGCTTGCCTCCACAAGTTAAAAGCATGTTAGCTTCGATTCCAACATTTACTTCTAGGTTTTTAATGCTATTCAATATTAAGTTACTGTACATACAAAATGTCAGTATATTGTAATCAACAAGAGTAGGTCCTCTAATCAATGCCGGTCATTATTACAACACGCACGTAATACTATAAATCAGGAGCGCCAATAAAGGATTCCATCGTAATCAGTGTTACTGTCACAACTAAAATAGAAAGAAATATATTTGTTTTTTTATAAAAGTAATGTAGTAGTATTAATTACTTTGAAATATAAAAACAGATTAATAATAAAAAAAACTGTATTTTTGAAATTTGAAACAATTGTAATCTATACGTTTCCAATATTATTGTAAAATAAACAAATTTAGAAACTTAAATAGTGACTCCGTATTTTTTCTATTCGTTTCATGACTGTGAAATTTTTATTTTCACGCAAATAAACAAATACTGGTATGTATACTTCTTCTTTAAGTGAATTAAAAGACTAATATATATAATAATAATAATATAATATAAACTTTGCCCACATCAGGAAAATAAAGTTGTGGTGTCAGCTTGATATAAAAATTTAAGTAATTTATATTATACCAAATAATTTTTTTTTTTAATGGATAACGGATGGCAAACGAGCAGAAGGACCACCTGATGGTAAGTGGATACCTTCGCCCATGAACATCTACAACACCAGAGATGTTGTAGATGCGTTGCCAACCTAGAGGATACAGATGGAAGAGGAGGACAATGTAGTATTCCGTTCTCGGAACCACCACATTTTGGGGAAAGGATGGGTGGGAATGGGAAAACCTGGCTTACATGCCATCGAACCGGAACACATCATAAGATATTTGGCGGTTCGTCTTTGACATGATAGTGGTCGCGAGCCAGACGGAGGACGAATCTCCTACCACCAAACAATAATTTTATACCAGAGCTAAGAAATGAAAATACTGAATATTATTTAATATTTTCAGTTACTGGAGTGGGAATCGAACCCACCGCCTGTTGCGTTTACAGTCGCACGCTTTTGCCTCTGCGCCACGACAGGTCTCTAAATTAGAGAATAGACGACAAGTATTGCTCTAATATTAGATATATCTCTGTTGCATTATAATAGTGCATTTATTATTTTATTAGTAATATAATTTTAATTAAAATTATTTTCATTGTTCAAAGAACAAACTAATTACTTTAAAAATACAGATACAAAAGAGTAGGATAGTAGAGAATGGAATAGAAACTTTGAAATTTCTAAACTAGGAAAAGCAATTTTAGCTAATAACTCGTAGAAAGTAAAAAGTAACAAAACTTTTTATTATTATACTTCTTTCATTGCAACTAAAGTAAAGCCAGTTTTAAAATAGGCACAATAGCCAAACGAGGCCGAGGTAAGGATCGACCTGAAGCTGCGGTCGCTTCAACTTTAACCGTTACCGTTACATTATAAATTTTGGAATATTTTGAAAAAAGTTGATAATAAAAATTTTACATACATTTTT
This sequence comes from Philaethria dido, assembly GCA_033558755.1. NCBI lineage: Eukaryota > Metazoa > Arthropoda > Insecta > Lepidoptera > Nymphalidae > Philaethria > Philaethria dido. The sequence continues at coordinate 181,601 of JAKGSA010000332.1, read as the reverse complement.
ATTAGTATCTATTTTCTTTATTTATCGAGTACATATAGTGCCGCAAATTAAATTTTTTGTTTTCCGTTAAATTGGTGAACTTTTAAAAGTTTTTAAACCAAGAAATAATAGACAGCTTCACAATTCTCTCGCATAATTTTTCATTCACTCACTTGCCTGGCGAGCAATATTGCATGATGAGTGGTGGCTCTCAACACCGCGCTGTATCCTAACAATGTGGAGAATTCAAAATAATTTAAATATAATCATGCCCTCGACGAACAATCAAACCCAGTACAAATAGTATTTAAAATCAGACGCTGTTCCACTGCACCATGTTGGCCTAAATTAATGCTATTTCCGATTTATAAATTTTAGAAATATAAAATAAATCTAATACATTTTCATAAAGCAACTTTATTAAGCTTTAAATAATCCAGAAAACTGAACTATGTGGAAAAGGCTAACCCAAATCCTGACACGCTATTCTACAAAGTCTTTTGTGCAACACAATACGTACATATTGGATATAGGATCGTAGCAATGAGCTCTAATGCAGCTTCCCTACAATCTTTCCACGACAATTGGTGGAGTTTTGCAATTATATGAAAATTCTTATTACAGATTTATAGCATATACATATAATTGTAATAGCATATATAATTGTAAAGATTTTTTTATTATATTCGTTTAAAATAAATGAATGATTTATTTATGTAAAATATATATTATTTTCCTTTTTTTTCAGGCTTTACTTGCATCACATATTGATAATACTTTAAAACATTTCATCAATATTCGTAATCCTTACTAATATTATAAATGTGAAAGTAACTCTGTCTGTCTGTCTGTTACGCTTTCACGCCTAAACCACTGAACCGATTTTGATGAAATTCAGTATAAAGATAGCACTGAACTTGGGAAAGGACATTTTTTTATGGTGAAAAAAAGGGTGGAAGAGGTTGAAATAGGGGATATAAGTTTGCATGGAAGTTCCTTATTGTGAAACATAAAATCATATAAGATTGTTAAACTGTTTACAACTTTCACACCTGAACCACTTAACCAATTTTTAAAAATAGTCTAAATCTTCGGAAAGACTATAGGCTACTCCCTACCATGTCGCGCGATATAACCGAGTTCCAAGCGGGCGAAGCCGCGGGCGGAAAGCTAGTAAATTTATAAATCTACATAATTAATATCTCATGTTTGGTATATTATTGTGAAATTCGTAACTAAGATTAAAAATAAGAATATCAAGAAATGACGTTAATCAAAATATTACCATAAAGAAAACATCAAGAACTAAAAGCGAAACAAATTTCATACTAAAATACAAGGACAGCCGCGCATTAAGGTATTGGAAGGGCCTCGACGAGATTTATTAGCATCACCTGCAAACTCACATGCTACATAAGAACCTATTATTAAACGACAACAAACAACGCAGTACACTTAGAATTGTATAAGTATTATAACAATCATTTGCTACGGCCCGCCACAGCTCCTACCAAATAAGTAGAATTTCTTTATTCAAATTAGCTAAGAAACAATTTGTTTTAGTTGTTGGTAATTTAAAAAGAAAAATTAGTTTTGGAGCCAAAATCCATTCATCCATTGTATGTTCTTACAAAGATTATAATGTATTGTTAGTATATTAAGTTGTTTAGTATTTGTTTTGATGGAAACAGCAAGTATTGTAAGGTAGATATAAAATAACTTAATAAGAGTGGGATTGCCGGAATACTATAAAAGTTACTTATTTAGCTTTACAGGGACGTAGCGGTGCTATTCCCCCGTCTTAGACACGAGACAGTCTCTACCATATTCCTACTGGATAAACCTATTCCCTGGAAACGCCAGGCTAAATATCTGGGTGTCACTCTAGACTCCAGACTCTCCTTCAGAGCGCACATTAAACGTGTGTGCGATACAGCAAAATTCTATCTCAATAGATTATATCCTCTCATATGTAAGCGGAGTAAAATGTCACTTAGAAATAAGCTGACACTATACAAAGCGTGCATTAGACCCGTCCTCACATACGCCAGTGTCGTGTTCGCACACACTGACCTAGAGCCCCTCCAAGTTGTCCAAAACAAATTCTTACGAATCGCATCGGGCTGCCCCTGGTTCGTTCGTAACGTAGATCTTCATAGAGACTTCGAACTAGAATCGATCACTGAGTACTGCAAAGGCTTATCCAAGCAGCCAGGTAGTGCTTGCATTTCGCAGGGACTGAGCACCCTCTTCCCTCACCCCCCCGGTGTCGCTGTAAAGACCGCTAGGGTCAACAGCAGGTATATCCTTTCGAAAAAAAAAAAAAAAAAAAAAAACTTTACAGGGACAGTTTATTATAATCGGTGTTTAGTGGTAGTGTGCTATATTCAGTGCTCAGTGTCAGTAATTAGTGTCTTTAGTACGTTAAGTTAAGTTGCTGCGTTACAACTTTGTGGGAGGTAAACGTATTGAGATCTGAACTTTTCGTATATTAAAGTCCATTTTTATTATTCAAATGTCCATTTATCTGGACCAAGCTGATAGTACGTTTTTTTTAGCTTCACGCTGCATGCATGGGACCTGAGTTAAGACACTTCGTTCCCCACTTCCGCCGAATTGAGGCATTGTGTGCTGAGTGGCGGAACTCAACGCCGCGCTTTACCATATTACTAAATCCAGGAATGAAAATACTAAACTTTTACATTTCTTGGAGTGGGAATGGAACCCACAACCTGTCGCGTTTACACTTCACAGTCGCACGCTTACGTATTCAAGTTTATCATAATTAGTCAAATCATATGATACGATGAGCACACAAAATACCCTATCTTTCAATATTACAGGCAAGCACTTCAATTTTATTTAGACACATGTAGCTTTCTATTGTCATTGTTAGTAGTTTCCCCACAAACTATTTTTGTATAGACTCGTGATCTCTAACGAAAGTGTATAGCGATGAATTTAATTATAGCTCAAAATAAACATACACTTTATAAACACAGTTTTTAATTTCGTATAATCTATTTACATAAAAAAGCAATTTGGTTTTGTTATTATTGTTAATATTATTTTCAAAATTATAATCCTATAGAAACATTATTAAAAATTCTATGTACTTTTTCTTAATAGATGTAATTAAAAGTGAATCTGAACTTCAAATATACCGGCAAATTAATGTTGATTTAATGTCACTTAATTATATTTAAATACAATTAACAGAAACATATATTTCAATCCTTATATATGTTATAAATGCGAAAGTAACTCTGTCTGTCTGTCTGTTACGCTTTCACGCCTAAACCACTGAACCGATTTTGATGAAATTCGGTATGAAGGTAGAACTAAACTTAGGAAAGGACATAGGATATTTTTTATTGCGAAAAAATTTGTATAAAAAAAATATTTTTATTTCTTATAATTTTTTTTTTTGACAAATAGTCTAGACCTTGGGAAAGACTATAGGCTACTCCTTACACGTCGCGCGATATAACCGAATTCCACGCGGGCGAAGCCGCGGACGGAAAGCTAGTATTATATAAAGTCATTGCCCTCATCGATTGATAAAATATTTAAAAAAATGTATTACTCAAACACATGCTCTGTGGTAAAATATTTCCGGTGTAGATGCGACTGCGTATGAGAATGTCACAAAAACATTATATCTGATCGATGTCGTGCCAAGGTTGGCGTAGCGTGCTGAAAGAGCTCTCGGTACGAGACAAAAATTGCATGCCACATTGATTTTCAGTAAAACTGATCTATTTATATCTGTTCGCTCGTTTTGCTTTGGCTGTTTAGAAATGATCTATAAAGAGGATCACTTATTCCATAATTTGTTCTATACATCGGTCGATACCAGTTTTTATTTCGTTCAACTTTTGTATTTTTGTGTACTTTAACTTTATGGAGTCCAATAGCGCAATATATAATAGCAATTGCTTGTTCTCAAGAAAACGATTGAAATTAATACAATATATTTATTTTAGAGAGATTCTAACCTAACAATGATATTATATTAAAAAAATAAATTAAAATTAATTTATATATATATTTTTAAAATTATATAATTTTAATTTAGAAAAAAAATATGAAAGAAGAGTAAATAATTCGAATATAAAAAAATATTATAATTAATCTTCCTATAATAAAAAATATAATATATATATATATATATATATATATATATATATATATATATATATATATTGTTAGATATTAAAGCAAAAAAGATATAATAGCCAACCTTGAGCAAATCACACTACTACCCCAAGCTACACAGAGCATGTCCATTAATAATGAGAAATTGATTAATATATTTTGATGGTCAGTAGATATCATGTGAAGTTCTTCTGAAAAGATTTGGAATCGATTGTATTTTGACGTATTTTGATATTTGAAGTACAATGATTATAATATATTGTTTATGTTTAATTTATTGTTATTGTTTATGTCTAAAGAGTTGTCAACCGCCAACGTTTTACTGTCATCTTTTATACTCGTAGTTTTAATTGTAAAACGTATTTTTTTAAGGATACATGAGAACTACGCACCTCAATGAATCTGAACTCAAAATCTTAATTTTCTACGCCAAGCATTTCTATGGGCTGTCTGTCAGTCACTCAGTGGGTAACCGAAAATTTATATTCATAGACATTTTACCTTGGCGGGACATGGAAAACAACTTATTTTTGGACGTACAAAAATCAAATAGTTAAAATACATTCTTGCAACGTGAATGCGATTACGAACTGTCATACAAAGTTTTTTAATAAACGGAACATCATACAGCCTTAATTGCTTCGGAAAGTTATCTGCTATCTGTGACAGTTGGTAATTGGAATAAATGCTACTTTTGCTACAAGAAACTAGAGGCCACATTAAATTGCATTAAAGGTTGTAATGAAAAGTTAAATTCGTATAAATGACCTGGATGCGACAAACTTTGTAAAACTTGGGAAACTTAGGCACTCCTTTTAAATTAAGCTTAGTGCTCATTTTAGTATATGCGAGTTAGTTATGATACTAAAAACTTGTAGAATCAGAAAATATTTTTCTCTTTTAATTTTTCGCTTTAAAAGAAAAAAATATATGTACTTTGATCATACTAAGTACAATAAAAGTGTAAATATTTAAAAAATACTTAACACATTTGATTTGACAATGATTGTGTTTCATCACATTTGGTTTTAAATAGAAGATAGAATTTCATTTCATGCATAAGAATTTGTTCTAGATGTCATTTCTTTTAAATATATAATTTAAACATATATTTATTTCAACTCTTTCTAAGAAGATTTCTTGGTAAAAATATTCAAATAACAGAGTGCAAGCCACTGGAGACTAGGCTATCAGATTACACCACACACCAGCAAAGGATAGAAATATAAGCGAGATGAACTTTTGAAGCTAGATCTTAGAATTATTGAATGCAATGCGTGACCTATTACCTGTTACAATTTTAATGAATAATGTTCTCAATAGAACACACATTCTACACGATAAATTTATCCATCAAAATGGTAGTAAGCAGATTTGATTTTTTTTAATTTTATATTATTTTAATTTAAAAATTAAATTCCATCTCAGTTATACAAAAATATACGCGACTTAATTACGGATTTTAAAAAAAACATTTTCAGACAAAAGTTTCAAGTTTACTATTAAGTACAAGACTGGCTTTAGAAAACAATTATTGAAATCTCTATCTATATATACGAGTATATAATATGTAATGAATTTACAATTTAATTTTTTCTCCCACGTAGCAGGGTGGACAGAAAAAAATATCTAGTTACGTTTATCATTTTCTGTCCGAATTCGAGACATAGCGTTCTGAAACAAACTGAAAGCATCGAACAAATTGTGTTTTACGGTCAAATCCGCACTTCACACCGTAGGCCTTTTCAAAATCTGCACACAAGGGTGTATATGTATACATCTATTATGTCACAACGTATTAAAAATGTATGAATCATTAGATAAATACTAAGTCTCGTGAATCAATGCCGCCCTTTATCTTATTAGAACCTAGAAATGACATACATACATACATACAAAGCTTCACGCTGTATCCCGCATATAGCCGGATAGGCAGAGGGAACCTAGTATTAAGACACTCCGTTCCCCACTTTCCGCCGAATGGAGATGAAATTAATTTTAATATGGGGAATGAATGGGAGTGGAGATCGAACCCACAACCATTGCACTTACAACAAGATGCTGTACTACGCCAGTGCCTCAATGTACTCGTAGCAGTTGTCATTTTGATACCCCCGAACAATTTGGCTTTCGAGCCCAACACTCAAGCGTGAATCGTCCACCGCCTCACGGAAGACTTGGGATGAGTGCAGGTAAATGTAGGCCATCAGCCGCAGTCTTTTTAGATAATGCAAAGGCATTGATAAAGTCTGGCAAAATAAACGGTTTAATTTTAAGTTACATGTTATTAAAGCAAAGTGCCAGATAGTCAAAAAAAGTACATCCCATGAGACTACTTCTTTTGTATCAAACGCTCTTTCCGCCCCTGAGAGCAGGAAGTGTGGTACTTCTGTCCACCAGCCCATCAGGTATAAGGTGTTCCAGCCAAGGGTCTCCATTTGGATAGATTTGATTGATGCATGATTTGCATCTGATGCGGATTTGATTGATGGGGTAGATTTGATTGATTTGAATGGATAGATGTGATTTGATTACTACATGGATTTGACAGGATGGATTTAGATTGATGGATTTAATGGATAGATTTGGATTGATGGATTTGAGTTGGTATGATCCTGATTTGAGATGGATTTGATAGATGATTTTGATTAGATGCTGGACTTGATTGATGGATTTGGATTGATGATTTGATTGATGGAGATTTTGATTGATGGATTTTGATTAGATATAGATTTGGATTAAGTGGATTTGATTATTGACGGATTTGACATTGACGGATTTGATTGACGGGATTTGATTGACGGATTTGGATTGATTGACGGATTGACGGATTTTGGATTGACCCGGGATTGAATAGGGATTAAGGATTTGGATTGATGGATTTGATTGATGGATTTGAGATTGATGGATTTGATTGATGGATTTGATTGATGGACTTGGATTGATGGATTTGGATTGATGGATTTGGATTGACGATTTTGATTGACAGATTTGATTGGGATTTTGATTTTTTATCAAGATTTCTGATGGATTTGGATTGATGGATTTGATTGATTTACTTGATTGACGGATTTCGATTGATGGATTTGATTTGATTGATTTAGATTTTGATTGATGGATTTGATTGATGGATTTGGATTGATGGATTTTGATTGAGCTGATTTGATTGATGGATTTGATTGATGATTTGATTATATGATTTACAGATTGATAGATTTGATTTAAGGAGCATTTGGATTGGATGGATTTGATTGACGGATTTGATTGACGGGATTTGACTGACGGGATTTGATTGGATTGATGAGATTTGGATTGATGGATTTGAAATGATGGGTTTGATTGATGAATTCGATTGACGGACGGATTGACGATGATTTGACGGGACGGATTTTGATTTGACATTGACGTATTGATTGATGGATTTGATTGATGGATTTGATTGACGGATTTGATTGGATGGATTTGGATTGACGGATTTGATTGATGCAAGGATTTGATTTGGATTGATGGATTTGATTCAGCATTTGATTTGATTGATGAAACTTTAGATTGATGATTTGGATTGATGTGATTTGACGATGATTTGATTGATTTAGATTTGGGATTAGACAGATTTGGATTGACGGACGATTGGATGATTTGATTGATGGATTGATTGATAGATTTGGGATTGATGGATTTACTGATGGAGCTTGATTGATGGATTTGACTGATGGGATTTGATTGACGGATTTATTTGATTTGATTTTGGATTGATAGGATTTGATTGGATGGATTTGATTGATGGAAATGATTGATGGATTTGATTGATAGATCTGATTTTCGATGGATTTGGATTGACGGATTTGGATTTCTGACTGGTAGATTGCTTAGATTGACATTTGATTGATGGATTTGGATTGATAGATTTGACACATAGGGATTTGGATTGATGATTTGATTGGATGGATTTGACAGATGATTTGACTGATGGATCAGATTTGACGAGTAGATTTACTGATGGATTTGATTCCATAGATTTGACTGATGTATTTGGATTGATGGATTTTTTCGATTTCCATTTCGGGATTTGATTGACGGATTTGGAGACGACGGATTTGATTGATGGATTGGATTGATGCATTTGGATTGACGGATTTGATTGACGGATTTGATTGACGGACGGATTGACGGATTTGATTGACGCAGGATTTGATTGACGACGACGAAGGACTTTGATTGAGTGCATTTCGGATTGATAGATTTTGATTAGATGATTTGATTTGATTTGGATGGATTTGATTGATGGATTTGATTGATGGATTTGATTGATGGATTTGATTGATGATTTTGACTGATAGATTACTGATGGATTTTACTCATTGACGGATTTAGACGGACGGATTTGATTGATGGATTTGGATTGATGGATTTGGATTGATGGATTTGATTGGATGGATTTGATTGATGATGGATATTCTGGAGCAAATAAGAGTAATATTATATGTACTGTATGTGCTTATATGGTACTTCATATTTTGTAGGAAAGTTCCGGAGAGTGAGCTCTTGCTAATTTTAAATATCTAAGTTTGCTTTCCTTTTATTACTGGTAATACAGCCGTTCCTGGTGGTTTCAGCCGCATTTTCAAATGGGAAAAATTATTGAATTAATATTAAAAAGTTTTATGTCAATTCGGCCGCCCAATAACTGCATAAGAAAAATTAATGACATATTTTTTGTTGTCAAACATTAATAGTGTGCTCTCAGGAATTTCCTTTTTATATCCATTAAAAATGTTAATTAATATAAAAATAATAGGTCAATAAAACATAATCCTGGATGTCCTTTTCCAGTATTTCTCTAAGAATATGCGTACAAAAGCTTCATGGATAATCGGATGAGTAAATTTTGGTGAAGTAAAGGTAAACAAACAAACTTACATTCACATTTATAGCCAAGAGTAAGGATAAACATTAATTAGCACAGCCAAGTGCAGCTGGGCTGAAGACTCTCTAATATTGCCTCTTCATTAATAAAAATTTTCAACAAAATGACAAATGATTTAATATTGAATTTTATCGACTTTATTAAGTACTTTCCATATTGTATGATATGAAGATATCGTGGCATTGATAAAGCTACAACAAGTAACAAAAGCAAAGGTTATACTGCCTCGTTAGCAACCACGCTGTATCCCAAGGTAGCAGGTGGGTAGTGGTGGGGAATCCCTTGAGAACCTAGTATTTAGACAACCTGGCTCCTTCAACAAATCCGTTCCCACTTCTTCCGCCAGATTGAGGCCAAACCCTTGGCAGCCATTCGTGAAAATGAGTTTCATTTTTTTTCAAGCGGAGTGGAATCTAACCCACAACTCGTGTTGCTTTTAAAGTCGTACCACTTGTGCCTCTGCGCCACGACAGGCAAGTAGCGTATCATTCTTTTGTGTATATATATAATATAATTATAGATTTGTAGCTGTGTAAAACTAAAACTAAAATCTTGTAATAGCCTTATTATTTTACGTATTACACACTTCATTAAACTAGTATGATTAAAATTCGAATTTTTTCTATTATACAAAATTTAACATTCAATTACTAACATTAGATATGGATACTTAAATATTTATATAGGAATGGCGTGTCGAATTTATTCAATCAAGTACCCATTAAAGGCACTTATCAATATTCAAATTGTGTAAAGAAATTCTTTTTCCACTTAGGCTACTTATCTGTACTCAGTATATTTATTAATTATAGAAATTACTCCAAGGAAATTGCTTTAAATATTTATGGAGGTATATCAGTTGAAGAAATTGGGTTTATTTTTCTTTTTCACATACAAGGGGGAGCTGTCAAAAAGGACTTCAGTGTCCAAACACTCGTTTAAGCTTTATTAAAATGCTTTTGTTTAAATTTATTTTTTTTGTTAAATTTAAGCTTTATTGAACGCCTGTCGTGGCGCAGCGGCACAAGCGTGGGACTGTAAACACGACAGGTTGTGGGTTCGATTCCCACTCCAGGAAATGTTAGTATTTTCATTTCCTGGGTTTGGTAACAAGGCAAAGCGCAGCGTTGAGTTCCGCCACTCACACACGCAATGCCTCAATTTGGCGGAAAGTGGGGAACGGAATTGTTGTAAGAGAACGGAGTTTCTTAACACTAGGTTCTCAGGTTCCCTCTGCTATATGTGGGTTACAGTGGGAAGTTAAAATGCTTTTGACAATTATTTTTACTTAATAAATAAAACACTTACTAACAAAATACAATACTTTTTCAAATAATGATATAGCACCTTAGAGAACACACAGTAAAGTCCTCGACTTGTTCTTTCACGTCCATTCATTTATAGGCGTTGTGTATTAAGTGGTGGAACGCGATACCGCGCTTTGTCTAACTAAATCTAAAACATAGAACTAACTGACAATATTATCTAGGAAAAAAAGTAGAACATTTTTATACGTTTTTAAAAATGATTTTCGTTTCCTAAGTGTGTGACACTTTAAACTATCAGAAAAAAGTAATATACGAGTATGTAAATTATACATACATAGATAACTTGACGCTGTATCCCGCATATAGCAGGGTAGGCAGAGGAAACTAGTGTTAAGACACTCCGTTCCCCACTTTCCACTCACTTCCCCCACATGTAGTTTATCTATTTACATATTTATTATTTAAAAGTATACATTTCTCTTTCTGACTATCCCGCTATGGACCAAGCGTTAAGCTAAGTTAATATATATATGTCGTAGAATCCCAACTTCTTTATATATTTTTTTTTTATTTATATATGTATAGTGTCACTATTATAACTACGTACATACTTGTCACAACAATCCGTTACTACGGTAAAGCATACACTTTGTAAGAAATCTTAAAAATAGAACAGACTTACTGATATTACCGACGATATTATCTAATCAAAAAAATAGTTAAATTCCATGTGCTACATCACGTGGAATTTTTTATATTAAAAATATATACAATTTATCTATTTACGTATTCATTGTATGGGATATATGTCTTTCTCTCACTACCCGCTAAGTATAAAGCGTGAAGCTAACTTAAATTATATATGTTCTAGATCGCAAATTGTCTATGTATTTTTTTATTTTTATTCCAAATTTGACACTACTATAACTAGGTACTTACTGGTCACGATAATCCAATATTAAGCTTATACTTTGTAAGAAATTAATTAGGTTTATAAAGATTTTATGAGAAGAGGAAAAGGGTACTTATGTAGTCAAGTGACAGTCAGTGAATTAGAAATTCTAAGGACAAGTACATTTTTTAACATTTTTTTTCGGAAATTAGTTTAGAAGTAAATTGTAAAAACAGCAAACCGCTATGTTATGAAGGCAGCTATCTTGGATGATACTGTTATCTTTTCTTGACAAAACCTTTAATTTGATATACTCGAAGATTTTAAGAAACAAAAATATGTAATGGACCATTTTGTTTTAGGGGCTAGATAAGATTTACAACTAAATATTAAATTTATATATAATTGCATTGTCATGGATACTAAAGATATACTCCTTTCCAGCTTAATCGTAAACGAGATAGTGGGTCATATTCAATTTCCAAGATTTGATTACTTAGAAGTTAATACCGGGACAAGTGAAATCAAATAAACACATCTGTGTAAGAATATAAAAAGCTAAGAGAAATTGATATGAGTTTGGAATTTACATACAGATACGGAAAGGCACAGGAAGGAAACAGGGAATTAGAGCAGCAATATATTAATAACGCTGTCTCTAAATTGTTGAGAATACAAAGATCGTATATTTGATCGTAAATAATTTGTGTAATTGTGAATTACTGGGTCATAATTTGCACACCAGAACCGCAATTTGTAACAGTACCTACGTAAAAGTTATACATATCTTCCTTAATTTGTTAGAAGTCGTTTAAATTATTACATTTATTACATGTACCTAAATATATTAAATTTAAGAAAGACCTAACAACTAAAAAGAAATATTTCGATTTTGTAAACTATATTTTTTAATTTGATTTATTTTTGAAGCAAAATCAAATACCAAAATAGTTTTGACCAGGTTACTAAAACATAAATAAAACACAATTTTTCTTTAATACTGTGGCAGCTTTCATACAGTGTTTTATTACACTTTTATGACGTTTTTATAGTAATTTTAATAACTGTACACATGAAAACGGAAAATAATAAATCAATCAATACATTTTCATTAATGCCGTCTGAAGGTCAAACCACAAATAGCCTTTATCGGTTACCGACAAAAATATTAATCGTTCACCAGCCTTGAATTTTTATTTACAGGAATTGACTTCGGCACAGCACGTTTGTGAACGCGAGTGGGGTAGGGCAGGAAGCACTTAATTGATTTACATTTTTCAACTGCAATTTCTTTGCAGGAAAACACAAATAAGTTACAAATTCGGTTTTTCTTACCAACACTAGACTTTAGCTCGTTAGTCGCGTAGTTTTGTGACCCTGCCAAGACACAAGGCATGTCCATGAATTATGGCACTTAAATATCTATATAGAGCGTTTTTTAACTATTTCCACTAAGCTTGGAATTTTTTTTCCTCGAATGTAAAAAATGACAAAAACTTATACAAAGATACCAATTTTATTGTTATTTATTCGGATATTAATTTATTATTATAAAAATTCATTCTGAGAAACAAAATTAAAAAGGATCTTAATACAAACAATTATTTACAAAAATACTGTAACGTATTTTTTGAAATGTAAACATTGTTAAAATAAATTAATTTTATGCTGATTAAAACGTAGACACTGAATAAACACTTAAATATGAATTACAGATTTCAATTAACGTTTTCTAAACCCGTCTGTGTTTAAAATTCAATTTTATATTTGCTATTGACTTTCAGACGCTTCTATTATCAATATGATTACAGTTAACAGTACTAAGAAATCGTAGCAAGGCGTCCATACAACTCGATTCCCACCGGTTTGCGTAACTTTTCATAGTACAAGTATGAGACCTAAAAGGCTAAAAAAGATCGTCAGGAAAATATTAGGCATAAAATAAAAGTGCAAAAAAAGCTCTGATATCTTAAAGACCTAAAAAAAAGGTCATCGACAAAATTCGATAGTGAAATTACTAAATCCTTTGACATCCTATACCGGTTTCCCTAAATATATCAGCTTCCCTAAATATTACCAGCTTCCCTAATTATACATATCGGTTTCCCTAAATATACATCGGCTTCCCTTAATTTACCGGCTTGCCTAACTACAATTTTCACCCCTCGCCACTGGTAGCTAGTAGTAAGCCTAGTAGTTAGTAATAAATGTCGATCCACTAGGTACTTTTCACTCTGACGATGCTACGCGGATAGCTCGTCGTTTTGTGAACACAAATAAAAATAATTTTGAATACTCATTTTAAATACTCATTTTCCCAAGTGGGAATCGAATCCACAACCAATCACGTGAATAGTCAAACGCTGTCCCACTACGCCACTTAAGAACGAAATAATCATTTTATGTACGTAGTAATAAATAAAACCTAATTACTTTAAGAGTCTGACCTAAAATATAGAGAGCTTATTAAAATAATTTAAGCAAGCTTAACTTGTTTAATCTTAAAACTAAATTTACTTTGGCCTTTGGTACTATTATTTCATTTTAATATCACGTGGTATAAAAATAAAGCATGAAGAAATATTCTAAAAAAGAATTGATATAAAATGTTTAAGGGGCCAATTCAATATATTGAATATAATAAAAAACGTGTAGGGGGTCTAAAAAATATGTGTAGGGTGTCTTCATACAAGTTCCAAATCTGTGTACCTAATTAATAATAATAATCATAATATAGCCTTTATTTCCATGCCTTCATAATTACATAAATATATGACGTCTTTTTTTTTTTCTTTTGAAGACATGGTCCCTTCCCGGGTATAGGTCTACTCTAACTGTATCCATCCTTTCCCTGCAATGTTATGAAGATCATCAAGTCATCAAGTGCACCTAATTACCTATATATTATTATATGATCAATTACATTATAATGAATGCTCAAATACACAATTTTTACATATTCACTTAAGCACCATATAATAATAAATAATAATTTTTAATTAGAAACTTAAATTGTACAAGTGTACAGCTATAGACTTTAAATTCTTAACAATACTACAACCGTAGGATTTTGTTTTAGTAGTCTAAATAATCATCGCTATATATATATATATATATATATATATATACTCTTTCATATATATATATACTATATATATATATATATATATATATATATATATATATATATATATATACATTAATATAATCAAAGGCTCTTAGAATGTGCACGAGACAGCAACGATTGAAAACAGTAAAGTGCCAACATAGCACTGATATTTGGAGACTGTTAAAAATGTCACCTAAATATTATAAAAAGAAACTTAAAATTGAGACTATTACAGGGAGCAAACTTTGAACAAAAACAGCGTTAAAGTTATGCAGGAACATGTAGCTATCACTTTACATTTTTGTCTTTTTTGATTCTCAAAAGACTCAAAAATATTTTTAGGAAGAATGAATTTTGATGACCATTTTATATTTAAATTATCTTTTATAGTAGGTATATTAGTGCGGCAATTGTAGCTCAATGGGACAGCGTCCGACTGAAAACATCTTTTGTTGTGGGTTCGATAGCCACTTGGTGACAATATTTGTTTTAAATTACTTTCGTTTTAATGTCCTGGTAAGACACAGCGCGGCGTCGATCGCCGCCACTCAGTACGCAGTTTCTCGAATTCTAGCGGAAAGCGGACGGAGGCTTTATAACAGATTGTACCAGCCTCGCTATGCGGGAACAAAACGTTAAATTTATAAAGTGCTGTTGCCGTACTGTTTCTCATCCTATCTTTTATAGTTTCCATATAAAATCCAAAACCATCTTTTCCGAATCTTATAAGAATTTCGATAAATATTTTTTAATGTTTTTCCTACACTCCCTAAGAAACCCACGTGCCAAAGTTGAACTTTCAGGGTGCAGTAGCGTAAGCTGTGTATCTACTCTTTGAGTGATAGAAAAGTTCAATGTAGAAACGTACAGACTATATAGATCTACATAGAAATATTTATTTTTATCAGTACAATAGTATTAACAAAGTCTTAGATAAAGTAAAACAAAAATCCATTGTTTACTTACGTCAACAAAAAACATGAAGTAAGTCGAATCGCTTACAATAACAACATGTTTTAGGACTCGATTTAATATATCAATGTCTGTTCCCGACACGCTGTCTGACACAAGTTGATAAGCTTTCAATGGAAACCTATTGCGTTAACAACAACGTTCTGTAAAAAATCTTCAGAAAATAACTTATAAACAATGTTATATTTCTTTTTATTTTAATACTCTTTGTACTCATATAAAAATAGTGAGCTATTGTAAAATGTTTGACATTATTTTTTTTTGTCTTATTGTCTATATATCAATTGCTCTTTCCTGCATTCCAGAGTGGACACACCGATCCTATTGTCAAATCACTTTGTTCTCCCCTTTCCGCCCGATTTTGAAGCAATCCTAGTTAAGTAGCAAAATTCAACGCCACGATTCGTCTTATCTTAGCGGGAAATACAAATATTACGATTTATAAAATATATTATTATACTTTATAGAGGTGTCTTCGTTCATTATTTTCTGAAAAAATCTTTGATGTATGACATTAGGTCATATAAAAATTTATAGCCTTGAGTGTAAAATATATTGATGTATTAGGTACTTACTGTCAACAAATTGACTACTATCGTCGAAAATTGAGAAAGTGGATACACAAAACTAATAGAACAGCTTGTTTGTTCTTCTTCAATGTTTTAAAATTCAATTAGTCATAATTCACACTTATAGTCACATAACTTTAGTTTATTTTACTTATTTAATTCAATTTAGTATAACATTACATTAATCTACGTTTCAACAAAACTTTTTGTTTTTATTTGTAATTACAACATCGAGTTACATCATCTAACAATTTCAATTTTATTACAATGACGTATGTATATTTACCGCCTAGTTTATTTCCCGCCAAAGCGCTCGACCACAGATTAAAAAAGATAGTTAGCGTTGGTGTAATAACGCGTCGCGTCGAACTAAAACTAGGTTCTTAATATAGTTCGCAAAATAAAAAGGATTGTACAAACAATAAACAAATTTAATTATAAGTAAAAATCACAATAAAGTTAATTTATAAAATAATATAAACACGATTATATATGATATATGGACTCGTGTCTAACAATTAATAACCATTAAATATTTTGTTGTATCGATTTTCATATAACCTGTCGCTTAATTGAAATGTATCTTTGTAATAATAATAGCTTTAGGTTTACAATTTTTCCCGCATAGCTGGGTAGATATAGAAAACCTAGTATGAAAGCATTTATAAAATTTTAACAGAAAGAAAAAAACTAGGTGCATGTACGTTTATAGTGATAAGTTTTAAGAATCATACTGGCGAAAAAATAAGAACTCTCCATACTGTATATAATATTTAATTTGTGAAAAGCTTCTTACATTTGAATGCAAAAAAAAATACATATGTATGTAGAGGGAAAAGGATAATATGTCAACCAAAAAGAAATTTCAGGTTTGACTACAAATGATTAGCGAACCTTTTAGTCGTTTACTAAAAATAGGTTTTACTAGTTTTTATATATTTTATTCGTTTTACTGTTCATTAGTATTTTTAAATTATAAGTGCCCATAAAACAAAATTATTTATGGCGGCACTACATTGATAGACGTTGACAAAAGCAAATATATCTTTTTAAAAGTCCAATATGAAACGACAGACACGCCTCTGTATAGCGTGAGCTTGAGTCGTAAGACATGCTCGATTGAAGCAATTGTGCATTTTCTTAATTTTGTATTCAAACTTGATGTTTGCGACTGTCAAGAATTTATATAACACTAGCTTTCCGCCAGCGGCTTCGCCCGCTTGTATTCGGTTATATCGCGCGACGTGTAAGGAGTAGCCTATAGTCTTTCTTATGGTCTAGACTATTTGTCAAAAAAAATTTATAAATTATTTTTTTTTTTTTGTGAATTTTTTTTCACGATAAAAGATATCCTATGACCTTCCTCAAGTTCAGTTCTACCTTCATACCGAATTTCATCAAAATCGGTTCAGTGGCTTTAGCGTGAAAGCTTAACAGACAGACAGACAGAGTTACTTTCGCATTTATAATATTATATTAGTAAGGATATGTGCTTTTTCTTTAGATGTATATTTGTTACTTCTTTTCTTAATTTTCATAATCTGTGAGACTTTTTAACATAATTATATGCATTAACTTTTTAATGAAGTTGTCGGGTGAAGTGTATAATAGTACATGGGACGGACATGCGTTCAATCCGCACTCGGGCAGTCTGCGAAATGTTTTTTGTCATATTTTTGTTTCCAACTTCAAATAAAAAAACCTGGTATTGAATTGAATATATTTTAATTATTATATATGGAAATGTTAATGTCTTTTTAAAAATGTTTATAATAAAGGAATAATTCTCCGTCCCAACTCTAAATTAACTTCATTGCATAGTTCATTTAACATTTAAAGGATATTCAAACAGAGTTCTTGTAGACCTCTAACATTACACATCATTCTTTTTACACTCCTGTCATACAGTGGGTCGAGAGCTAACTACTACAATTTTATTGAAAATTAGTTATTAAATAGCCTAAACCAAATCCAGTTAAGAGCCAAATCTATTTTATAAAACATTTTCTACAATTTTTAGGAACGTCTTGAGTTACTAGATTTTAAGACTACTTTACTAGATTTAGAAGTGATTCTTATCAATCAAAAATCTTAGTAAATAACATTTAATAATATATACAAGTTTTTCTTATTAACACGCTATTATTTCATAATCTATTTATCTCTACCTAACTTTATGTCAATCTATCAATGTAAGAGAATCTTCCAAATTCACCTCGTCTCATCCTTTCGAAGGTCGTAGCTCTCGGTAATGACATGTTAGATGTTACATGTTCATATTATGAACCTGTCTACAAGACATGTCATTGCCAGTACGAGCACAGATTATCGAGAAAGTCATGTTAAGCGTATTTTTTTATACTTTAACACTCTTGCGTAGTTGGGTAGGGCAGAGATAGAATCTAGACACTAGCGTCTAGACACAAAAATTCTCTGTTTACCGTCTAAATTCGAGACATGGACGGTGCTCCAAATTCGCAATGTCTTACCACTGGGGGCAAATTAAAATAATTAGATTATAAATATACCCCGAGTGGGAATCGAACCCACAACCAGTCGAGTTTATAGCCACACACTGACATGATAGCCCCTAATCTACTTTTATTAACTTAAATTTGTCATATGTCGTATTAATCATTGAGAGCTGTATAAGTTATTAAAATTAGAAATTAATAGAAAATCTTTACATATTTTGAGTTTGGATACACAAAGGTTTTTTTTTTTATGGATACCGGATGGCAAACTGAGCAGAAGGACTGCCTGATGGCAAGTGGAGCCATCTTCGCCCATGAACATCTACAACACAAGAGATGTACCAGATGCGTTGCCAACCTAGAGGGATACAGATGGAAAGGGAGTGATAATAGTAGTCCACGGAACCACCACATTTTGGGGGAAAGGATGGGTGGGAAAGGGGAAAACCTGGCTTACACATGCCATCGAACCGGAACACATCATAAGATATTTGGCGGTTCGTTCCGGATACGATAGTGGTCATGAGCCAGATTTTAGGACGAACCTCCTGGGTACCACCAAAAACAAAGTGCTGTGAAGGTTAAAATATATCAGTTATTACTAGACTGTTAAAAATGTAATAAATGTACACAGTAGCATATAATAGTAGCAAAGCACGCTGTAAAGTGAACGCGACAATGCCATTCAACTTGTACTCGTATTACATTGCTAAAGAAACTAATCTTCATATAAAATACATTACACTTTATGATTGTACTATATTATGTTATATATGGTTGTTTTATACTTTATATATGCAAATATAAAGTTATTTTATAATTACTTTACCTTTGTAGTTAAGTCGTGGCAATATTTGAAGGTATCTTGTAGTTGAATATGGTCGTAGGAGAGAATCCCAAACGAAGGAAGATGTCAAGTACGTATGCGTCAACTCTAAAACTTAAAATTTCGTTCTCCCCTAATCCTGTACCGGTATGTACCGGTACAAGATTAGGGGAGGACCATACATGGCGAACTTCAGGTTTCTACCTTCAGTAGTTTCAAGATCTAACCAGTCGCCTGTGAGCTGAATGAATGTGATGGAAATGAATGGATGGAAACTGAAATCGTAACATGCGTACTAAATGTCAGTTCTATGCAAATGATTATAACCTTCACCCTATTTTTTTTTTGTTGATTACTTAAGGAATATAGAAAATTTCTCAAAATTAATCTAATAGATAACTTAAGACTCAATTCTTAAGCATACCAAATTTCATGTATAGGAGAAGATAGCGTTTGAAGTTTTATTGAATTTATCAGTAAAGAATTTATATATATAGTTTCGCTCAACTCTATATATCTAGTACCATTAAAAAATAGAATTTGGACCATCAAATTTAAGCCATAATTTATTTAAGAATCGAAACATACATAAATGAAACTAACCCGGTTTTTAAAGATAATTTTGGTTGTGTCATGTGTACAAAAATAAGCATAATTTATTAGAAAAGATTAAGAAATGCAAAATATTTCTTTTTCATTCAAGATGTCTTTCATATAAATGAAACCGTGCCAAATATACAAAATGCATAAATTAAGATTATTATGAAACGCATAACTGAAAATATGTATACCTCAAAAATATTACACATAATATTTTTTTTATATTTTTTTTTTTTATATAATAATTCTTATAAACTATTTTTAATACAAAAGTTACTTTGTCTGTCTGTCCCCAATAAAATTTCAAAAAATTCATGAGAAAAAAGTATGGCGGTAATGAGTTTTTCTAGATAATTGGTAATGTTTAGTTTTTTTGTATTATAAAAAATATTTCGTGAAAATTAAAACAGTTTTTCAAATATTTTAAAACTGAACAAAGCGAGAGCAGTTAACTATTATTGACTAATTAGCCTTGGTCTGTGGCTTGGATGGATATTTATTTTCAAATTACCCGCCCCTAGGAAAAATAGTAACTTTTCTAAATGTGCAACTGTAAAAGTCCGTTTCGTGGAGGATAACTAGTCTTTTTTTATATATGAATTATCACTTTTTAATTATTATTTTATGATATCTCCTTTTATAAATTGTCTATATAATTGTTTATTGAGAGGTAATCAAGAACTCCCTCCATATCCAGACATAATTAGTTCATTTATCTGGCCTACTGGCTCATTTGTCAGCTCCAAAGTTGCTCCTTCCCACAACCACCCAACTAAAGTTACATATTAGTGTAATCATGTCGTTAATATAGTCGAAAAAATCTTATCTGGTTTTCTGCAGAGCAGCTACATACTGCTCTGTTTGAGGAACATTATGTAGTAACTGTCTCTGTCGAAAGAACTGTGCCGTTATCGAATTAATTTCACTGGTTCTATGTTTTTATGTTTCCTACGGGAACTACTATATAAAGATAATAAAATTATTTATCTCTAACCAGTACTTTTTGCATGTTTGTGTGTCTCATGAATAAGGAAAAAAATATGTACTAAGCGAATCAAAATCAGTATTATTCATACACCTATATATTTATGTATATTTAAACGAAACTCCATTGTACGTCTTTAAGTATATCGCGCTTTAAATAAAAATATATTTGCGTGCCAGGAGCAAAATCATGTATACTTGGAATATACCAATATTTTAAAGAACTAATTTCATTATAATATTCTCCAGATGTCCATTTTCTTTTGTCCTTGACATTATATCGTGTACAATATTATTTACATTCAAAAATAATACACTGGTGTATGCGTACACGTATTGTGTGTGTGGAACAAACAAAATGTTTTGTATAACATCCCTCGGCTTAGCATATAAACCCACATATTTTACTCAAAGAGGTCTTTTATGATACACAGGGGTATGCTTAATGTAAAAAAATATAAAATTAACTAAACAATTACAACTCGTACGACGCCTTTTTAAATCGATTCTTGAATTTTCGCTATGTTTTGTGAATACCGATGCTTACTGTAATTCTCTAGACATACCTGGTTATTATTTAACAAAAAAAGAGATCAGAATCTTCATACTTAAAGCTTTTGTCTGTTTTTTGGTTAATATGACTGTATGATAAAGTCGTGAATTCAAATTCTAGTAATATAATTACTATATTTTATTTTCTTATATTTTTTATATTCAAACTTGGTTACAAACGGCTTGGTTAAACTCCGGCACCCAACACACCACGTCTTTAACTAGACAAAAAGAGGGAAATGCAGTAACATGTGCTTTATAGTGACATAATAACCACTAAATGATAGTGTATGTATGCGGCGTATCGAATAGCTTCATGTTTAGTTACTTGTTAACATAACTAAGTGGTCCATCAATGTTCACACGTTACATGAGTAATTATATTTTTTTTTTTTTTTTTATTGATAACGGACGGCAAACGAGCAGAAGGACCACCTGATGGTAAGTGGTTACCTTCGCCCATAGACATCTACAACACCAGAGATGTTGTAGATGCGTTGCCAACCTAGAGGATACTGATGGAAGGGGGGACAATGTAGTAGTCCACTATCAGAACCACCACATTTTGGGAAAAGGATAGGTGGGAAAGGGGAAAATCTGGCTTACATGCCATCGAACCGGAACACATCATTAGATATTTGGCGGTTCGTCTTTGACATGATAGTGGTCGCGAGCCAGGCGGAGGACGAACCTCCTATTTTTTACATAGGTGCCTATATAAAAAATATATAACCTTTTTTTTTAATTATCATATAAAAGTAATGGAAAGATAAGAAAGTGAATTAAAGTACAAGTTTTACATTTACTAAATTATTTAATTGCTTATACTTTTTCAATAAATTACATAATTGAAAAAACATTTGTAATTGTTATTTTATTACAGTTTACTTGTATTTTTTTATATAAAAATAAATACAATACTAATTTTTTATTTTTGAATATGTTACCTTAAACAAAAACTCCTTTAAATCCTTTGATTGCAAATCGCACAGAACACAAAATAATAATATAATAACTTATTGAACTGTTATAACTTTATTTAAATAATACGAAAGTTAGAGTACGGTAGAGCGCGAAGCGTAGGGCGGGCGGGCGTGCGCCGTCGTAGATACGCGATAGCCGACTGACGTGACCTAAACACTGAACTGTACACATCTAGTAATTTTTCGATTGACTCAAT
This sequence comes from Philaethria dido, assembly GCA_033558755.1. Classification (NCBI taxonomy): domain Eukaryota; kingdom Metazoa; phylum Arthropoda; class Insecta; order Lepidoptera; family Nymphalidae; genus Philaethria; species Philaethria dido. Next base: position 159,111 of record JAKGSA010000332.1, on the reverse strand, counting down.
TAACATTTTTTTTTTTAAGCAAATAGTGAACAATTGGCGACAGTCACTTATAAATTCTTGGCATTGGCACAGAAAAAGAATTGTTTAATGGCGATATTCTTATGCAATTTGTAATAATTTCAACAACACTTTCGAACTAGTTTGCTTCTGTTCCCATCAATGTGTTTACATCACTAAAATTTTAATTATTTATATGTCTTACTTGTATACATTTATTATTACTAATGTCCCCGTTGACGCGTTAAAAACGCGTTGTCATTTGTTCAGCAATGTATGTATATGTCACTATATAAACATGGATGTCAAACCATGGTAGTGTGTGTAATATTTCTTTTATTAATTTAATATACTTTTTATGCATTATTTTAAAAAAACATTAGCATTCTGCACTCTTTCTCTATATAAACTATAAGTGTGCCAAGTTTCATGCTCCTCCGTCCACGTAATTTTCGTAAAAAGGGATCCAAAGTTTTTGCTTCACGTATTTATATAGATAACAATAACGAAGTCTCTACATGGATGAACAAAATAGGAATATTAATCACTAAACTCAGTCAATGCACTCTGAAAAAATGTGAGAGATTTGTAAAGATAAAAGAAAAACAAACATTTCTACCCGATTTCCCAATTTTTTTTTGTTACGTTAGGTTAATAACGCATATTTATATTCTGTGAAACGTTCGCTGTTCTAAATACTTTTCATATTTCATTTTCAATAACCTCTGCCGGAAAACCAGACAGCGGATTATGGAAGTCATTCGAAACAAAACCTTTTCCGTTGAATGGCGCAATAAAAAGAATATTTAATGTGAAATTTAAAAAATATTTAATTAAAAAAAATAACATTTTGATATACTAAAAATATTTATAATATTAACTGGAACCTTGATTACTGAGGAAACGATATTAAAAATAAGAGTTTTTTTTTTTTGGACTAAACAGATATTGAGGTTATACGTACTGGATATATGTAAATAAATGTATGAGAAAAACAATGTCGTTACAACTCCCTATTCGTCACGCAAACATATTTTTACTTATTTTAAAATTCTGAAACTGAATTTAAACACAACCTGCTGATCCAAGTTAGTGATATTTTATTATCTGTATCTCAAACCTCAATCTATTTTGAACGAAAGGATAATGTCTATTAGCAATCAATGAATTAGGACGACATAAAATATATTTTATTTTTATTTTTCGTTTCTTTGATTTTTATATTTCTCTACTCAATTTTAATGTGTATAAATACTATTTTGACGGATACGAAACCTGAAAAGTAAGTGTTTTATGGTCATTTCTTTTCTCACTTTCAACAAAACAATTATTACACAAAATCATACATTTTGAATATCGTCAAGGTTTATTTAGGTTTCTATCATATTCCAAGCAATAATAATATTAATAACATAAATATTCTCCAATCTTAATAGCCAAAGTGAGGCGCTACGTGCCACCGACCAATTCTCGAGTCCTTAAAACTAGCGAGCGTAGTGACTGTTATTCAATAATTTGAACTAACTGCTTAATCGGTTCCACTGTGTAATATACAGAAGACGTGTGTAATTAAAATAATTGTCGACATTTATTTTTATATCTGAAAGTCTGCAAATACCTCGATTCGGCGGAAAGTGGAGAACGGAAATGTTAAAAGAGAACGGAGTGTCTTAACACTAGTTTCTCTGGTTCCATCTGCCTACCCTAGCAGAGTGTGCGGGATACAGAGTGAGGCTATAAAAAAAATTATTTACACGAACGTATCGAAAACTTTGCTAACTTTAAAACAACATGCTCAATCCTTTATTCATTCTATAGTTATAGTAAAGAAATGTTGACACTCAAAACATTCGTAGCGGTTTCAAAGCGCGTATATTTTTAGTGTCCCATGAAAATAAAACGTAACACATGTGTTAGAATTCACATGTATTCATTAATGTTTCTATATATTTCACTCTACAATAGTCCAAGGACTTATTTATAATTAAAGATACTTTTTCAAGTGTCAATCAAAGTAAAATTTTAGACTTTTTCCGTCCTATATTTTTACAGAAGATATGTGAAAGTAATAAGTACTTTTTTTAGTTATGTTTCAAACGAAATTTACTTGCGATAATAGATGAGAGCGAAACGTATAGTACTAGTTTTTAAAATATTAAGTTTCCTGAAATTATTTATAAAATTATGAAATATATTTTATCTAAATGTCCTACTAAAACGTTTAATATTAGCCCATGCTTATTTAATATCCATAAAAAACTTTTAAACTAGAAACTAAGTAAAGATACTATAGTTGTATAAAGTAAAAAAGACATACAAAACAGTTTCGTCGCTCGTGTCGCTGCATATAAAACGAGCTGTTTCAACATTTTTAAAGGTGAAATCCCATTTTTGTTTTATTCATACGTCATAAAATGATCAGCTATTTACATAAAGTATAGCATTTATTGAAAATAAGTTTTTAGTAGTATATAAAATTTATTACCATTTAAACAAGTCTTTGTAGGTATGAGTGTATATTAAAACTGCAAAAATATTTAAGGACTAGGACTAGGTGGTGGGAGGTTCGTCACTCCGACTGGCTCACGTCCACTATCATGTCAAGAAGACGAACCGCCAAATATCTATTGATGTGTTCAGTTCGATGGCATATAAGCCAGATTTTCCCCTTTCCCACCCATCCTTTCCCCCAAAATGTGGTGGTTCTGATAGTGGACTATTACATTTGTCCCCCTTCCATCAGTATCCTCTAGGTTGGCAACGCATCTCACAACATCTCTGGTATTTGTAAGATGTCTATGAACGAAGGTAACCACTTACCATCAGGTGGTCCTTCTGCTCGTTTGCAAATCCGTTATCAATAAAAATATTAAAGGACTTAATTATATTTATTTAAAATTAAAAATACATTTTTTATCATTAAAAGAAAAATATTAATTCTATTGTATTATTTTTTTGCCTTAAACAATTAATAATATTTTTTTAATTATCATACTAACATAAATAAAAATGGAAGGAAGTAACATCAAAACGTCAAATATTCCAAAAGTGATGATTTCCGGTAATGATTTATTCAAATTTGTAACAGGGGACACGGCGCACGCCATGTATTACTGCATAATATATATCGAAGAGTGAATTTCTAATATGTGACTCGGAGGATATCAATTCAATTTGCCGGCAATACAATTTGTGGGGTGCTTAAGTATTTTAAAAGGTATTTTCCGCTAGAAACTTTGTAATGCTAAATTTGATGTTCACAAATACTTATATAGGTTGTCCCAAAATTAACGCAAGATTTGACTTTTTGCCGCCATTTGTGCACCTGAAGTGTTATCAACCCTGAAAAAAGCAATTTGACGGCTAACAGTATAGAGGTTGGCGGTAAAAATGGAGCGTTACACGATAGAACCCAACGTGTCTTCATTAATCAAAGATATTCAAAAATAGTGAAAGCTTGGCAGCTGCAGTTCGATTCAAATCTTGCGTTAATTTTTGGGACTGTTTCACAATTCCCGGTTTTACTTATATTTACTATATTTATAAACATTATAATATATACATACATGCATAGTTCACGCTGTATCCCGCATGTAGCACGGTAGGCGGAACCTAGTATTCAAGAATCTCCGGTAACTTTCGGCTCCGGAGTGAGGCATTGCGTGTGAGTGGCGGAACTCAACGCCCGCGCTGCCTTGTTACCAAACTAGAGGAAATGAAAAATTCCATTTTCATGGGTGGGGAATCGAACCCACAACCTGTCGGCGTTTACAGTCGCACGCTTGTAGCTGCACCACGACAGGGGTTATATATTTATGTATGTTTAAACATTAGCTTCATTGAAAATACCTATAAATTATTATGTATGATTTGTTTAGTCGATTATAATTTTATATGCCACTACTTAAATAGTTGCTTTTAAGACATATTTTATTATATTACATAGCGTTTAACTTTGTTGATACATATGAAGAAAATAAATCGTTATATCCAATTTTATTAATCCTACATTTCAGAGTTATAGATATTTACTGCTTCTATAAAGATAGTGAATGTTAAGATTTCCATATATGAGATTGTCTGCTTTTGACTACAAAGCAGTGCCGCTACACGAGAACAATACACTCGATACGTCTCAGGGCCCATCGATAGATAGCGCCAAATATAAGGGAGGTCAGGTATTCTTTTTAAATTTAAATGAAGGGCTGATAGAAAAATATATTTATATGTAATTCACGGTCACGTACGTAAGATGCAGAAATTTTTGTAGGAGTATGGCAATCCATTTACAATTTAAAATTTCATATTAATGGCGTATATATTATTCTCTATTAAAATTTATTACGAATCTGTTGAAGAAAATTTCTTTACTTTAAAATTAATTCGGCATTATAAAGCGTGACGTAACCTAATATATTTTTTTTAATTCAACAGAATTTAGTTTAAATTATACGCTTTAGTTTCTATAATATTATTATATTTTATAAAAGCTTATACGAAGTCACGTGTCAATTGAGATAACAAATATGTTACCACACGTGATGTAAAATAGTACCTTGATCAAAAAAGGTGGAGCATTTGTCAGAATATCGCTCATAAATAAATTATTACTACGGGGAAAATACTACACCTGGTTTGAGAGCATTGGGCTTCAGTGACGAAATGCCACATGAATAGCTTTTCTTTGATCTTTACAAAACCAACGTAATCCTAAAGCATTTATAAAGGATTCATATGTACATGACATTACATGTAACTTGTAATGTTAGTAGATGGAGTTGTTAACTGAACATATGGCGACAATTCTAGAAAGTGGCGTAAATACAGTTATCACACTATGTACTTATTCCTTTAACACACTTTTAATAGCTTTTTCTGTATTTACCTATTTATCTGTTGGCCTATCTATCTATCTTTAATTAATTGACTCTCCTTACCATCGGATTTGCTTCAAAAATTACACACATGTCCGTATATGATGACAATACAAAGCTTTCACAGCAAAATAGATTACTTTGCAAGCACAACCTCCTGGTAAGTTATCCTTTATGATAAAATCATTTTAAGCGTGTTACTTTTTGTTTTTTCTTTATTAAAATTAATATCTTTAAATTGTAATATATTTTTTTATATCGGTATTTATTTATACACTACTTAGATAATTATTAAAACTAGAGTTCCCGTTAACGCGTTAACAACGCGTTGTCTTTAGCAATGTATATGTCACTTAATATAAACATTGATGTGAAACCATAGTAGTATGTGTTACATTTATTTTGTTAATTTAATATACTTTTTATGCATTATTTAAAAAAAATGTTACCATTCTGCACTCCTTCTTTATATAAACTATAAGTGTGCTGTGTTTCATGCTCCTCCGTCCGCGTAGTTTTCGTAAAAAGGGGTCCAAAGTTTTTGCTTCACGTATTTATATATAGATATCAAGTATATAAGTTTTACCAGGATGACCAGGATAACAAAACAATCATTTTAAGCGTCTTCATAACATTTTTCTTTGAAATCTTCTATTGTATGTAATTTATCCGTGCATTTTTCCTGATAATTGCGTCAAAATATCTTTATAAAAAGGTCTTTTCGAATTAATACGATATTCTTTTGTACCTTCACACACTTTTCGATGATTACTGGGTACGAAATGAGAAGCTCGTGATAAATTGTCCCTTTTCCCACTTGCTGCTAATTTTAGAGACAGCGTATCGGGTGGCAAAATCCAGCGCGCTTTGTCTATTATTCATCCCAAGTTTAAGACAATTTTATATATTACTTTTATTATTATAATTACTAGTGCCCCATTGACGCGTTAACAACGCATTGTCTTTTGTAACGTCACTTTGTATAAACATGGATGTCAGACCATGGTAGTGTGTGTAACATTTATTTCATAAATTTTATATATTTTTTATGTATTATTTTAAAAAGATACTGTCATTCTGCACTCCTTCGCTATATAAACTATAAGTGTGCCAAGTTTCAAGCTCCTCCGTCCGCTTAATTTTCGTAATAAGGGATCCAAAGTTTTTGCTTCACGTATTTATATATAGATATTTTAAGTGGAATAAGTTTATATTTTTTTAAAAAAATATATACTTAAGGTATAACTCAGAAAGTATTTTATCACAAAATGTTTAATATCGGATCATCTTATATTAGTATTTTAAGAATAATACTTGGAAATGTTTACACTATAAAAAAATATGTATCTTTTTATAGCTTCACGCTGTATCCCGCACATAGCAGGATAGGCAGAGGGAACCTGAGAACCTAGTGTTAGGACAATCCATCCCCCACTTTCCGCTGAATTGAAGCATTGCGTGCTGAGTGGCGGAACTCAACGCCGTGCTTTGCCTTGTTACCAAACCCAGGAAATGAAAATAAAATACTAAGCTTTTACATTTCCTGGAGGAAAAATCGAACCCACAACCTATCGCGTTTACAGTCGCACACTTGTGCCTCTGCGGCACTATATCATATGTAATTTAATATCGAAATTATTATTTTTAGATAATTTTTGACAGAGATCCAAAGAATATTGTGACATTAAATTAATAACTGGTTATGTGCTACATATGCAATTGCTTTGCATGGACATTGGATTTAATTCAAAGGTAGTATTTTAATCTTTTATGTAGATACTATATTAATAACTACTCAACACTGTATGTGCAAAGAAGAGCTGAGAAAAAAATTATCATAGTGCGATCCTAATAGAAAATTTTCTTCATGTATTTATGTTGTGGAGGATAAAGAAATAAGATTGTCAACCACAACTGAATCGGTTAGTGCAGAAACAACGTAAGTCACAAAAATGTAATAATTTGTAATCGATTTAAACTAGCTTAGAAAGGCAATATGCGTCTTGTTTTTCTCCCTCCTGCAAAATTTGAAAATCCGGACTTACGTTGTTTCTGCCCTCACCGATTCAGTTTTTTTATTATAAAAAACGAATACTTTTATATGACAATAGTCAAATTCTAATTCGCAACATTTGTTATTTGTTTATACATTTGAACCGCCAAATATCTTATGATGTGTTCCGGTTCGATGGCATAAGCCAGGTTTCCTCATTCCCACCCATCCTTTCCCCAAAAATGTGGTGGTCTCCTGAGAACGGGAATACTAAGCAATGTCCCTCCTCTCTTCCATCTGTATCCTAGGGTTATAAACGCATCTACAACATCTCTGGTGTTGTAGATGTTCATGGGCGAAGGTATCCACTTACCATCAGGTGGTCCTTCTGCTCGTTTGCCATCCGTTATCCATAAAAAAAAAAAAAAAAAAAAAAAAAAATTGTTTTAGTAAATTATTAAGTAAATGAAAAATAATAAACATATTCACAATAATATACGCAATTTTACTAAAGAAATTGAAAGCTCATTTATTACATAAACATTATATATAGGGGTTTACTAGGCTCTTAGCTAATAACACGAGAAAAAAAAACCATTTTTATCCCTAATATTGTATAGCTTACTTACACAGGTCTCTAGGAGGAATTGCGTCAGATTTCTCGGTTGTAGGTCAAATACGTAAGAACAGTATTATACATGCAAAAGTACATACTATATTACTTTTTTTAGAATTGAATTAATTTAAATTATTAAAATATAGTTTTTGATAGTGGTTTTGTACTGGATTTTGCCAATCGATTGTGAGTTCAGATAGGAATAAATAAATATTATTACCTTTGGGAATGAAATGCTCGCTCCAGTCTGTTTCAAAGGTATCATTGCTAATAATAAAGAATTGTAAACCATTGTCGAATATAAAAAAAAAAAAAAAATAGTCCCGTTGAGTTTCTTGCGCCGGTTCTTTCTCAGGTCTGAGGCATTAAATTCTAGTGGAACCGGTGGTAAATTATTTGACGTTCAAAAAATGAAGCTTGTAACTTCTTATTTTGAATAAAAATTATTTGACTTTGACTTTGACTTTGATTCAAAGAGTGGAGGGGGCGATAAGTATTATTTTACAATATAAAATAGAGTACATTATAACATTAATATAAAAGTAATTGAATGGTGTTGATGCTTTAAGTGTGGAAAACTTAAAAAAGAATCATATTGAAAAAGAAAACTGTCTCTCAGCAAAACTGCTCTTCACTTCGATAGTTTGCTTTTAGGACTAACAATACTGACATTTTATGTTAATTGGAAGATTCTAAAGAGTTTACTTTTAGCCTATTTGGATAAAAAAAATATTTAGATTTTTGATTCAAAACTACGTGAATGAATTAGTTACTAAATATTATTATTTTTTTTTTTTTTTATGGATAACGGATGGCAAACGAGCAGAAGGACCACCTTTGATGGTAAGTGGTTACCTTCGCCCATGAACATCTACACCACCAGAGATGTTGTAGATGCGTTGCTAACCCAGGAGGATAGAGACGGAAGGGGAGGATAATAGTAGTCCGTTATCGGAACTACCTCATTTTTGGGAAAGAAATCGGTGGAAAGGGGAAAACCTGGCTATACGCCATCGAACCGGAACACATCACAAGATATTTGGCGGTTCGTCTCTGACACATGATAGTGGTTGCGAGCCAGACGGGAGGACGAACCCTCCTACCAACAAACAATTACTTAATATTAAAAAATTCTTATTAAGTTTGAATAATCTTGCATACAGATATCTATTATTCTACGTGCCTAAAATATTTATTAGTATTATTGTCACAATTTTTTTTCAATTAATTCTACAACTTTTAGTTAATCATTTTAATAATTAATTTAATATTTTTAAAAACAGGATACTGACTCTCTCTTTCTGACGTGTTGGTTGATCTCTTCTTTTGCGGTATGCTGTGGCTTTGTTATCGCCACAGTAGCGGCATGGCCTATGGCTTTTCTATAATTACTCCATTGTAGAGTTCTCACACTCCTTACAAGTAAGATCATTTTCTTAAAAAACAACCGTAACCATATACATTTTCATATAATATTTTTCTATGTACGTATATGAAATGAAATTTTTGAATATTTTTATTACTTCTCGTTTTAAATAAAGTCAACTTATCTTAAAATAAAATCCGTTATGCTACTAAATTTCAAATAATATGTGACACCAATATTCATAATAATCATAAACCGAATTATTTATTAAGGCATAATCTTAAATAAAAAATATAACTATATTTTCATAGATTTCCAAAATATTTTTCTTACCATACACGACGTATCAACAATTTACAAAAAATTCACATTTCATAACATGCGCAGAAATCCCGCAAGCTATCATGTTGTGACGCTTAAAATATTTTCATCATAACATATTTTTAAGATGTTTAGGAGACAAAGAGATTATTATATAATATTATGTCAAATACTTATAAATTTTCTAGAATTAACGTGGAAAGATATTAGCATAATTTAAAACTGTACAGGTACGATTTGAAATTACGTACGTACATCGGTTCTCAAACGAAAAATTGTACCTGGGGATTTTTTTTTTCAGCATCCAATGACACATAAGATACGTTTCCATAACAACGTGCATGTGATTTTATACCAAAGTTGATATCAACTAAATGCTATTGTAATATTTATTTTGTTGATTTAATATATTTTTGATGTGATTATGAAAATTATTGCTGTTTGCTCTCCTTGACTTCTAATAGAAGGAGTTAAAAGTTTTTCCTCATATAACGTGTTATAAAATATTACGATGCAAACCACAGTCCGACATGTCTATAAAAGATGTCTAGGCAATGTAGTCGTGATCTACCACTATTTTCTTGCTGTCGCCTCAGAGAATGCGAAAAAATTAAAATAAACTAAAGTTATTTGTACATGCTATTTCATATATAAAGAGACCGATGACGTCAAAATGTACATGCGAAGAGGGCAGTTTGATGACAACCCGGATATCTTTTATCCCAAAGGAGCCGTCAACGATAATGGTAACTAAAAAATATAAATAAAATATTAGTAATCATATTAGAAGACAACTCTATACTCATCTTCTAATATTATTGCTTGCATATGCAAGTAATGTTTGTGAATTTATAAAGACTAGGGTCCCCGTTGACGCGTTAACAACGCGTTTGATTTAGTAATATATATGATCACTTTATATAAACATGGATATCGAACCATGGTAGTGCGTGTAACATTTATTTTATTAATTTAATATACTTTTTACGCATTATTAAAAAATATATATATAGCATTCTGCACTCCGTCGCTATATAAACTATAAGTGTGCCGAGTTTCATGCTCCTCCGTCCGCGTAATTTTCGTAAAAAGGGATCCAAAGTTTTTCCTTCAAATATTTATATATAGATAATGCAAGACAAAAATTATAATAATAAAGCATAATAAATTAAAAAAGAGATACGATATTTTTGCTGCTTTACGGTTTTTCTCGAATACTCGCAGCACAGTCACAGAGAACCTAGTATCCAGATACTTTTTGGTTGAAATCAAAGCTTTGCATGTTAAGTGACGGAATTTAACACCGCGCTTTATTTTATGAAAGAAGAAAAATTAAAATAATTTAAATATGATTGTATCCCCGAGCAGAAATCGAACCCACAACCAATCGTGTTTACAGTCAGGTAGCGTCCATTGCGCCATGATGGTTCCGAAATTGTAAGTAAACATAATAATAAATTTTTAGTTGGATACTCATTTAGCCATGACCAAAAGCTTGGCACTCCGTTCATTATGCTACCCCACCAGGGATATTGCATAATGAATTTACTTTTGTACGTTCAGTTTCCAGTGCATTTCTGTTTACGTAATAGTTATATGACCATAACGTGTATTTTTCCTTTAATAACTGATACTGTATAAACACTAATTTCGGTATTATAGTGGCGCGTTGCACTTATCATATTTTTTTTAATAAAAATATAACTTTTTGCGTAATGTCAGCCTTTCTTTTCAATTTTAAGCATTACTGCTTTTGAATGAATGAAGTTTGTACTTGTAACATGTAACTTGCGCGACCACCACTTTGTCAAATGGATAGCTATCGTATGCGAACATACTATTCTGTGACAGACACCGCAGATTAATCTTTGTTCTAATAATTATATAAACGCTCATTACACTAGACTATACTAAAATTAAGTTTAACTCTTCTGTAGCGAAGTTGGAATGTGTCCACCTTCGTCATTATAATGGTCGTGAATTCTTTATAGAAATTTCTTTCCAGTAACCTTTACTGGGAGTAATCCCAATAAATTTCTAATTAAACTTTACACAAGCAATAATAATAAGAAATTAATTAGCTAAAAATACTTTATCAGATTCCAATACAGACCACCAAAACGCTATGATTATTACATAGATAATTCGTAATAAATTGTTTTATATATGCTAATATAGTGACAGTTCTAGTTCAAACAATTTAATAAATACTGACATCATTTGACGAATCTCATTAAATATACCTATTTTATATGGGGTCTTCACTCTCCTCCCTGGGGAGGGAGGGGGTGATGGCTTCAGGCTCTTAGGCCTATGGCCATGGGAGTCTTCTCCGTCCAATGTGAACATAAGGCAGTGGGTCATCGGTTGGCCCATAGAGCCTCTGTAGGGTTCTACTCCACACCTCGGTTCCAGTTGGGAAAACTCCCGAGGAAGGATGGTAGTCGTAAGGGAGGGGGAAAGAGCCACCATTTTATGCATACAATCGTTACGTATATTCTGGGTCCGCAGACTAATATCAACAAGAAGTTCCTGGTCAATCGACAGCTCCTCGTTACTACCAGACAAATTCGCAAAAGAGCGACAGTGAAACCTTGAAAAAGTACGGGAGAAACCAACAAATATTCAAGGCAGAAAGTGACTTTTCTGGATTACAAAACAGAGTGTTAAACTTCCTCAGGTAATAAGCAAACTCCTACACTGTAAAATTGTAACTTATGCAACTATCCTACTGAGACTCTAGCTAGTCTTTTGGAAAACTTTGTGTAATCTGTAAATTTGCATTCATTTAACATTAATAATTTATGTCTAAATACTAAAAAATTATAAACTTTTTTATATTTATTTTAATTTAAATACAGATATTTTCTCAGTGAAGTAAGTGATTTTGTTTTATCATTCTAAAAGAAAAAGAAAGAAAAGAGATGAAGAGTGTTTCGCCACTAAATCCTTTGTGTCGATAACAAAAACAAAAAAGGAATATAAATTTTAAACGTATTTTTTTTGTGGATATCTATAAGAAATTTTAATTCTCATCTACGAGTAAGTCCATTGTGGCGCAGTGAGAAGGCATCAGACTAAAATGCCATAGTTGTGGACACAATCTCTAGTCGGGATATTGATTATATTAAAATTTTATTTTGCCTATATAAGCTCTTTAATGTTCGCCATTGAGATCCGCCACGGAAGACACAATATGTCGAATTAGGACAGAAAGCTAGGACGATGTGCATTTTTACTTTGCGAAATAAAAGCGTGAAATTAAACAATATAAATTATATTAAAAGACAATAATTTACAGAGAACTAATAAGGAATTTGTCACACCACATGTAATTACGAGTTTATCACCCACTTTGCGGCCTTCCACATTAATGAAACAGATAGCTTCTTCCAACACAGTCATGAGAATGTTCGAGCCAATGCGAACGAAAACAGAATTAAAAATTGATTATGACGAAACCAAAATTTATAACGATAGAAATATAGAATATATGCAAAATGCAGATGAAAGGAAAGCTTTGGATAAAATAATTACAACTGATAATTTCAGAAAGAAAATTTTAACGCCGGATATAAGAATACTTTTTGATGATTTTACTAAAAGGTGACTTAATGAAATGATTATATATTCTTAGCCTAATCTCTAAATCTATTTAAAAAAAAATTCTAATATCGTGGTGCCGGCGAAACGGTTTTACGTGATGCTTGTGTCGAATATATGCACCATACCCGTCGCGGCGGAGACGACGGGTCTGACTATAAACGTGATTGGTTATGGGTCCGATTCCCACTCGGAGAAATGATTATATTTATATAACATCCATCCCTCCGCTCTGGTAAAGGGCGGCGTTGACTTCTGCCACTTATCACGCAATCTCACTAATACGGGCGGAAAACAGTAAACGGAGTTTCTTGACCTTAGGTTCTCTCTAACGACCCTGTTATGCGAGATAAATCGTGAAGCTGCTAAAAGAATAGATAAAGTTCGTCATAAATTGTAGCAATAGAGCTCAGAACCAGTAAATAAAGAGTTGATACACATGAACGATGCAGGATATTCGTTTAAATTAAATAAAATGAGAACATACATAGCTTCACACTGTATCCCGCATTTAGTAGGGTAGACAGAGGGAACCTAGTGTTAAGACACTCCGTTCCCCACTTTCCGCCGAATTGAGGCATGGCTGAGTGGCGGAACTTTGCCGCGCTTTGCCTTGTTACCAAACCCTAGTAAATGAAAAATTCCATTTCCTGGAGTGGGAATCGAACCCACAATCTGTCACGTTTACAGTCGCATGGTTGTGCGTCACGACAGGTGTTATAAAATAAGAAATTTAATAAAATTGCTTAAAATACATATATTTATATATATTGAACTATAAATCAAACTAAAAGAGAAAATATATTACCATCACCGCAACCTTAATCTTATATTTCAGTACCTATATTAAAATGAGACACTTTTGGCCAACACCGTCCATGCTCAGGAACACAGAGTCGATGTCTACGAAGCAAATATTGTTTAAAAATATATGAATAAGAAATATATTGTTGAGCAAAGATTTGTTTTTACTATCTGTATATATTGTATTTAAAAAAAGAATCTTAATTTAATAAATAATAATAATTCCTACTAATATATGTGAATGTAAGTTTATTTGTTACGCTTTCACGCCAAAAATACTTAACCGATTTCCATTAACCTTATACACCTATTCTTAGAGGTATTAAAATGGACACACGATATTTTTTATTACTTTTCTAATTGAAATCTAGCTACTTGATAGCCTTCAAATTAACGCATGCACTATATACACTAGAGCAGGGCTGCGTAAACTATGGGTCGCGACCCCAAATGGGGTCGCGTTGCAAAATTCTGGGGTCGAGAGATTTTAAAGTTAAATATTTATATATACATTTTGGCCAATTACCAATTTGTATGGAGTCGTCAAGAAACTCGCAATCATAAAAGGGGTCGTGAATAACAAAAGTTTAAGAAGCCCTGCACTAGAGTATGTAAACAGTATAAAATGCCATTGATCACGCGAGCGAAGCCGCGGATAACAGCTAATAAACTATAAAAATATATATATATTTTATTTTATTTATTTATTTAGGTTTGCTAGTGGTTATTACATACATATTAGAAAAAACCATATCACTCACACAAAGTGGTTCTGTGAATGCATAACTGTTTGAAAGCAAACACGACATGCTTTGATGTGTCCGGTTTCACTATTATATTATATAAACTTAAAAATTATACAAGGTGTGGACAATCGCTACAATAAATGAAAACACCGTTTTGGGAGAGTACCCAGGAGTACCTTTTGTACCGTTTTTGGGAGTACCCAGGAGTACCTTGTACCGTTTTGGGAGTACCCAGGGAGTACCTTGTAAACATGATACGATTATAAAAATAAGAGTTATTACTAAAGATGAAAGTGCTTTTTCGGAACAAAATAATAAAAATATTCGTTACTAGAAAATCAAACGCCATTTGTTACGTATGGCGCAAGAGGATAAATAACCTGTCAGGAGCGGCAACGTCGCACGCCATCTCATTGAAGAAATCAAGTGGTGGGTAATGGCGTGGTAACGGGTGCATTATTATTCTTAACTAATAACCAATAAAATGTCAATTTCAAGAGTCACTGATAGTTCTCGTGGCGAAGCACGATCTAGACGTGGGACTACGGTTTGATTTTTCGAGTACTCTCGTTCTACCGCCATTACTACAATGTATGACCATATGAATGGCATCTACGAGTGAGCAACCATACTTTTCCCGATATGTCCATTGGCGAGAGCCCATTTTCATGATATTCTCCATAAATCAAAATTCATATCAAAGTGTATTTCGCAGAAGTATACTCTAACATGCGCCATTATTAAAAATAAACAAACTAAATAAATAAGAAAGAACCTACTTGTCTAGTTTTATATGACGAAAATAAATTTAATACTAACACGAACAACGACAATAATAAAAGAAATGAAATAATTTGAAAAAGCTCACAGGACGAACGACGCGTAAGCATAACTACTCTCCAGTTACTAAGCGGTGCACTCTTGACGACACTAAGACTAACCCAAAGTTCCAAATATTGGCATTCCTCTTCCGCTAAGGATAAATAAGCAAAACACAGACATTTAACTTGATTGACTTTCATCTAAAAGCCTAAACGCTATATTTTTCGTTCAAGAATCTAGTTAATCTTTATTCAATGTAAAAAATAATATGAATATGATATTTTATTGCACTTAAAAACTACAAACACATTAATAGTACAGAGTAGTAATTGGCAACGGTGGACTTATCTCTATAAGATATCTTCTCCAGCCAACCGGTAGATAGAGATGAAAGAAAAAATATAATGGGATGACAGTCCGTACAATAAACAATTAAGATAAACATCCAATCTAAAAGTAAATATAAAATAAAAAGAAAAAAAAAAAAATAAAATATATACAAACAAATAAATATATACATATATACATACATATCAATTCAAAACATATATAATATAACCTTATAATAAATATAACTATATAATAAAACCACACATATATTATACTACATACAAATAAATATAATATGAGCGTAATAACGTTACTTTTAATAATAAGCACTGTCTAATCTTTTAATTAAATCCTTCTAATGAGGACTCTTGAAGGATGTAATTGGATGGCCTTGTTGGATAGGGTTTGGGAAGTTTGTTCCAAAGGGACGGCAGCATGTACAGTATAGGACTTTTAAAAGGAATTTTGTGTTGTTTCTTTGTAATCTCAAGCATTGGCACTACACCAGACCTCCTTGAGCGTGATGGGGTTGGAAGAATGCCAAAACGGGAACGGAGATAGGGAAGGAAATTTTGGTAGTTGAGAATCTTAAACAGGAAAGAAAGGATATGCATATCACGCAGAAAAACGGGATAGGAGAAAATAAAATATTTGTTATGAATTATTATTCTCTTTCTTTTCTCTTCATGGTCATATGCTATTTCCTTCTTACATTATCCTATTATTTCATTCTGTAACGGTCAAGGTCAGCCTTTAATTGAATTTTTCGAAATGATAACATAGTTTTTAAACAAAATTATCTTATCTTTTAAGTTAAATTGCTGCTTAATCGGTCAAATGAATGCATGCTAACAAATTACACAAATAATTATAATTAATTTCCATAATATCCCATGATATTTATAATAAAAATAATTTACCAAAATATTAAAGCATAATAAAAATAAATAAAAATGAATATGAGTTCGCTCTTGTTCACCCGTTTATTCGTTTTCACCTTTCGCTCTTTCACTTTAAGGTAAGTTTCAAGAGTTATCATTAATAACCACTTGATTTTAATGGATTTTTATTATAACAGTACTAAATAAAAAAAAAAATCCTGTAATTATTTTTAATAGTAAATAATTAACTTTAAAAATAATTAAAAAAAAATGTAGATATTATTTAATAGAAATAACCTAGTATATCGATTTTTAATTATCTGTGTAAGTTAGTTGTCTTTACATGTCAAGGTAACATGCGACTGAGTTTTGTTTATTTTACATTATTTTTGTTCAATTTCATTTAGTTTGTGTTAGTCAAAATTAATATTACTGCTTAAATTTCTGAGTTAACTTACTGACCCTCCTAACGTGATGTGGAATGAGTTTTGTGAATTATTGTCGAGTGAATTTGAAGTGGACTTTATACTACTGTGGTGCGTTATAAAGCAAAGCACAGAATCTGAAACTCAGTTTATGGACTATTTATGCTTGGTGGTAGAGGTTCGTCCTCCGCTGGCCTGGGCAGACCACTATCATGTCAAAGACGAACCGCCAAATATCTTATGATGTGTTCCGTCTGATGGCAAGCCAGGCTCTCTCCCCTTTCCCACCCATCCTTTCCCAAAATGGTGTGGTTCCGATAGCGGACTCCCTACATTGTCCCCTCCCCTTCCATCTGTGGTCCTCTAGGTTGGCAAACGTTAATTCACAACGCCTCTGGTGTGTTGTAGATGTTCATGGCGAAGGTAACCACTTTACCATCAGGTGGTCCTTCTGCTCGTTTGCTAACAAGCCATCCATAAAAAAAAAAAAAAAAAAAAAAAAAAAAAGTAAAAACGTGTTTCTAACGATGAGGACATGGCACAATAATTGGTCACGCTATTATTGATTGACTATATGAACTAATATTGAGCTCTAAAAACGTACTGAGTCTATGTTTATAGCTAGAACTCAAGTATGTAACCAATTAGTCCTTTTTTAGGTATGCTAATATAAAAAATTGCTCTTTATATACTAAGTATCATTTCTAAATTTAATCACCGTATATTGTTTCGCCTTAGTAAAAATGTAACAAAGCAGGTAAGAGAAATTTCTGAAATAATTAATCAAAATCACACGTTAAGTACGAAAAAAACAAAAAAAGAGATATGAAATGAAGAGGATAAAAAAATTAATAAGCAAAACATTTTTCCTTTTGATATGACTGGCAACAACTTCATTGTCTTTTGGTAGATTGATACTACTTTTCATTTTAATTTTGTGCTAAGGGGCAAACTTTTTCGCATCTCCCGTTTTGTTATCTTTGCTCCATTCTTTGTATTTTCCTGAACATCTTAAGCCAGTTAGCGGCCAATTTAACGTCAAATTCAACCAAGTGAGGCTGGTCTAGGATATCTATACACATTAACATGTGAAGGTAAACTTTCAACCCCTTTTACGCAGATTATGCGGCGAAGGAGTATGAAATTAGGCAGCTAAAACTTATATGAAAAAAAAGGAAGCACTTAGAAATACTATAATAATAAAATAAATATTACACACTGTAAATTGCTGTGTCTCATTTTTTTATTTTATTTTTTTTTTTTTTTTTTTTTTTAAGTGGATACCGGATGGCAAACGAGCAGAAGGACTCTGCCTGATGGTAAGTGGTTACTTCCTTCGCCCATGAACATCTACAACACACAAGAGGTGTACTAGGATGCGTTGCCAACCTAGAGTAGTGACACAGATGGAAAGGGGAGGATAATGTGTAGTAGTCCGCTATCGGAACCACCACATTTTGGGGGAAAGGATGGGTGGGAAAGGGAAAACCTGGCTTACATGCCATCGGAACCGAACACATCATAAGATATTTGGCGGTTCGTCTTTGACATGATAGTGGTCGGGTGAGCCAGACGGAGTGACACGAACCTCCACCACCAAAACAGAACAGAAAAACAGTTTAAGCGAATTATTTTAAAACTTAATTAAAATCGTAAATTTTGAGAAATCTCTCATAATGAAAGTGGCAGTGTACTACAAGCCTTCATAAACAAGTCCAGTCTTAATAAAATGCTTGATAAATAAGCACTTGTCGTGGCAAAGAGGCACAAGCGTGCGAATAAACGCGACAGGTTGTGGGTTCGATCCCACTCCAGGAAAAATGCATTTTTTACCTCTCCCGGTTTGTAACAAAGACAAAGCGCGGCGTTGCTTTCCGCCACCCGGGCAACAATGCCTCACCTGGCAAAAAGTGGGGGGAACGGAGTATCTTAACCCAGGGTTCCCTGCCTGACCCTGCTATATGCGGATACAGCCTGAAGCTATGTATATAAACATAGTATGCATGCTGCTACAAATATTATATACTCATTTTATATTCGTTTAAAAACGACGTATCGTTTACGTCTTCAGATGTTTTGCCCGAGAATGTAACCATTTTCAATAAGATAGCTAAATATTAACATGTAGTGTCGAACCGGTCAAAGCACATATTTACTTAGGACGTGGCAAAATAAAAAATGTTCCATGTGGTCTTCCTTCCGATATAAATAATTCACTTTATATATCCATACCAGGTGTGTGAATAAGTTGATAAATCAGAAATTTATCCTTTTCAGCGCAGGAATTCTTATGTTTAATTTTATTTGTAAATTCTGTTATTTAAATACTTTTATACCTAGAAGTGCTTGATCTATACCGAAATAGATATTTGATTCTTTATTTGTCCTTTATTCATCCTTTAAGTGAAACACATCCTGATGCCTATCAGTGGCGAGGGGTGAAAGTTTTAGTTAGCCGGTAAATTAAGGGAAGCCGATGTATATTTAGGAAAGCCGGTATATATATTTAGGGAAGCCGGTAATTTTTCGGAAAGCCGATATATTTAAAGAAACCGGTATAGGATGTCAAGGTATTTAGTCACTATCGAATTTTGGCGATGACCTTTTTTTTAGGTCTATCAGATTTCAGAGATTGTTTCTTTGCACTTTTATGCCCAATATTTTCGTGGTGACTTTTTTTAGCTGTCACACCATGTTTGACTTTGTTTTTTCGAGCACATTTTACTTGGCGAGCTGTTTTTTTCAGGTCTCATATGTACTTTGAAATGTTAGACAAGCTGTTGGGAATCGAGTTGTATGGACGCCTTGCCACTGATGCCTATTCATTTTTAAAACAATGTATGCCTGTTGATAGTGCGTGTGCACTTGTAGAATTGTCTTATGGTTATATTTTATATAATTTCGTATGCCATGCCTAGTTGACAAAGAGCAAAAATTTTAACTTACTATATTTTTATACAAAACATTGCACATACTCTATTAGTATAAGCAATCTATCAGAAGTAAGCTATCTTACTTCTGTTTATCATCTATAGATAAATATCCCTTCGCCCTGTGAAGGGATGGGGAATACAATTCCCCTCCGCCACTGGGTAGCGTTCCGTTAGAGGCCGTAGGGGGTTCGTCCTCCGACTGGCTCGCGACCATTATCATGTCAAAGACGAACCTGGCTTACATGTCCGATGATATTTAAGCCAGGTTTTACCTATTCTCAACCATCCTTTCCCCAGAATGGTGAAGTTGAAGGCTTTCATAAGGTGGTCCTTCTGCTCGTTTACCATCTATATCAATAAAAAAATATTGAGCAGCTTACATATCTGCACTATTATTGCTATTTGTACAGCCTTCACTATTACGTCCAATATACACTTTGAGATGTCAGTCACAATTTAGCTTTGACTTAATGAACTACAAAAAAGTCAAATTAAATTTTGTTGTTCGTAGCTCTGATTTTAAATCTAATATTTACATTTTAATCATTTCCCGTAGAATTTTCTAGAGACGGAGTAGTGAAATATTTAGGCTTATTAATAATACTTCCCTACGCATGCGAAATTTCTGCTATGTGCGTCCAATAAAATTGAGTGTTAATCAGTAACCATTAACCAATCTGATTTAAAAATATTATCTTCATTACTTAAATTACCTCTTTATTTTTAAGCATATACATATTCAAATAATATTTAGTAAATTAAAAAAAAAAACATTTCATAGCTAAAAAAATAAGATGTGTAATATAAAAACAAAGAATGAGTAATCTATTTTAAATTTTACACTTTAAGGCAAAAAGAAAGAAACACAATTGAATTCTATTTATCTGTATTTACGACACGGACAATCACTCTTACTCTCTAATACTTTTTCTTTTTTTCTATTTTTTATTTGTCGTAATGCTTCCACAAAAAGTTTAAACACATGATCTTTTAGAGCTTTAGGTATCGTGTTAATTAAGTACCCATGCACAAAAGAATTGGCGGCTTTACGATCTTGCAAAAAATGTTCCAATTCAATTATTGACAGTTCTAATATCCTGTAATTAAAAATCTTAACTGAAAATCGTCGAAATATGATGTTTTTTAAGATGTTTACAACGTTTTACTTCCTTCTCCAGTATTAAGTCATTTCCACTAAATACCGCGCTTTATTTACTTTAACTGGGTAAAGCAACTATTTTAAACCTAAGTCCTTCCTACGAGTAAGATTCAAATCCATAACTGTCACATGTAGGCACGCTTGTCCTAGCTGTGTCAAAACTCATACTTGAACAATATTCTACATCTTACAGAAGTTATTTAAAGATATACCCACATCTTTGTTATTATTTATAGACATAATATAATGAAAATTATTGTAAAGTTGCGTTTATTTTAGATTGCTTTAGAATATGAGATGAATTTATAATCCAAAAATACCTTTAAGTGAAGGTTAAAAGATTTCTATTTCTAAAAATAAAAGTTCCAAGTAAAACGAAAAGAGGTCGCTAATACAACACATCTTACATACAACCTTAAAGTTATCTTCAATTCAATTTTGATTTAAATTTATTTGCAAAACCCAAAAGCTTACCTCCAACTCATAGCATCAACGATCGGTTCCGTTTTGTTTAAGTCCATTTCAATATTAACCGTAAAGTCCCGTATTTCAGCTACGAATTCATGATCTCCTTTCACAGTATTATTTTCAAAACAAATGCTTCCTCGTACCTGTTTGGTACAAACAAAAGTTTAATTCAATAGACTTGACTTTATTAAATGGCCCACTTTTTACATTTTGTTAAATTTTCCTCAATTTTTTTTTGTTTTAATAATCATTGTTATGTCACAACATGTGTCGGAGAAGTTATTGATAAAATACGTAGCTTTGCGTTTTCACCACCTCTAAAAACCTTATGTGGTGTACAACAAAAATGGCTGCCTTATTTCGTCTATTCGGACATAGGTAACGCCTAAGTTACAATGTGAAATTCGCTCTGCCGTTTCCGTCAGCCATGCCGTGATCAACGACAACTACGCTATGATGGCTTCTATCATAACAAAAATATAATAACGACAATTCACTCATTTGCCGTACATTTTTTATCTATCACATCTTCCTCAAATAATATAAACTTTAATATTGTATATTTTATATATAATAGTTAGTGCCTTAACCCAATCGAAAAATTAAAATTCAATTAACTAGCATAAAAATCTTCCAATTAGGGTAATATTCAAATAACATGCAACTACCACATACTCATTTAAAGTTACGTTTTTTTTTATGCACTCTGCATTTAATCCAAAAACAACATTTTAACTTTGATAACAATTATTTTTACTTACCATCATAGAATTAAATCTAAAAGATTCAGCTATTTGTGTTTCTTGTATTTTGAAGGGACCGCCAGTATGAGAGGAATATAAGGTATCTAAACCGTACAATGTAACATTCGAAACTAAAATACGATTCCAACATTGACCCTCCTCTTGGCACTGTTTTAAAAGGTATATAAATTGAAATTTATTCAATTAAAACATATATATTAATTAGAAATTATTATAGGAATAGAGAAACTAAACTAAAGATAATCTTCTACTTATTAGACTCGCAACCTGACAAACGCCTGTCGTGGCGCAGAGGCACAAGCGTGCGACAGTAAACGCGACAGGTTGTGGGTTCGATTCGCACTCCAGAAAATGTAAAATTTAATATCTTTTTATTTCTTGGGTTTGGTAACAAGGCATTGCGCGGCGTTGAGTTCCGCCACTCAACACGCAATGCCTCAATTCGGCGGAAAGTGGGGAACGGAATTGTTGAAAGAGAACGGAGTGTCTTAACATTAGGTTCTCTGGTTCCCTCTGCCTACCCTGCTATATGCAGGTTACAGCGTGAAGTTAGTTAGGTACTTATTAGACTTGGCAATTTTTGTAAAGTCAAGCGTATTCTATGTTAGACAAGATTAAAAAGCTTTTATAACAAAACATTTATTATCGTGTTTGAACCTGCTATATTCAGCACAATTTACATAAAGAAAAATAACTAATTTTGCTATAAGTGTTACCGATCAGCAAACAGAACTTACAGTGAAATTCCAGGATACAGCAACAGGATTTAAATCAATTGTAATTTTTCCCAATTCAATTGTTTGATTATTAATCAATCGAACGATTTCATTTAAGTGCTTTGTATTTTCTTTATATACATTATCCTGGTATTCACTAAAATATTAAATATTCTGGTAAATAAAAGAGGTGATATAATTTCTAATAATATTCATGTAACTACAACCTTACGTGTAAATAGAATTATTTGGACTATTTGACTTAATAAGCAGCATTTTCAAGATTTTAAGCAAGGGATCTCTGAACTAGCCCTCGTGCCCAACACATCACAGACGAAACCATACACATACGAACAATAGGATATTTGGATTATAGAATCATCATTACTCATCGTACTTGAAAAAACTACCTACTTCAAAAAGGAGAAGATTCCCAATTCTACTATATTTTTATATGTATTACTGCATAACTTTTCACTGGGTAAACCATTTTTTTTATTATTCTTTCTTAATATGATAGCTAGTGCTTTTGATGTGGTTCCACTTAAGTTTAGGTTTAATATATGGCGAGTAATTCTTGAGTTATTCGTAATAATTATACTTTATAAGTAAATAAAGGAATGTGTTCTACATAACTTACTATATATATATACATATATCAACATTACACAAACACAATATCACAACTTACCGAAACTTGGACAAATAATCTCCAAATATGAGAGATGTGTTTATGTAACTAAACATTGCCGCCTGCAGTTTTGGCAACATTTCTTCTCGGATTGGCCTAGTTATTAGAAGTTCTAACTGCTTTCCTATTAAAAAAACATAAGCTAAATCGGTCGCACAGGAATTTAAATGAACTAGTTAATAATTGCTAACAACTTACTCTGATCTTGAGAAAAATAAGGAGCTATCTCAGGTGGCCCTCCAAAGTTATATGTGGATATCTGTAGTTCATAAAGAAATCATTTTAAATAAATCATATTAAATAATATTAGTTTCTTGGTAAGAAGTAGGCAACTAAAATATTTAGACTCTCTTTGGAACAATTTTATCTTATTTCCTAAGCTTAGTTAAGGAATATGAAAATGTTACAGAAAGTTGACAAAAGCAACGGACCACGTTTCTGTGGTGATCAGAATGAATATTATAAAAAAAAAATATATTATTAAAAAAGAATATTATAATTATTAAACAATACAAGAAGTTATATTTACCTCAACAGTAAAGTCACAACCTGTGACGTGAAACGTGTCATGTCCTAAGTTTACAGAATAACCGTTCAGCTTTACCAATCCGTAGCCAACAAGCATGCATCCTTCAGCTACGATTCTAAAATTTTTTTTTTTTCTTTTATAATAATATGTAATATTTATATTTTTTTATTATAATATACGTGTTTCCTTTAATATATGTGTAAATAACACATGGTTTACATTATATTTTCACATTCTTTTTTCCGTAGAGATTTTGACATTTTCTTTTCGTCTATTAAAATCTTTCTTTATATTAATTCTTGTCTTTATCCAAACATTGAATCCACAATTAATGAATATATATTTTGTTACATAAGGTAATCAGAGAGTGTCGAGACAATCTCCCACACTCCGCCCCATATTCCCGAACACATTGCGTGTTTAGTGGCGGAACTCAATGCTGCGCTTTGTCTTTTTATGGTGGGAAAATGAAAATAAGCGTAATGAAAATGAAAATAATTTAGACAAGTGTAACCATTCCCTCGGACGTGGATCGAACCTGCAACTAATCACGTCTACCTATAGTCAGACACTGTCCCACTGTTATTGTTCTATTTACATTATTAAATTCTTAAGCAAATTCATTAGTAAATATTTGATATGTTTCCTAATTTCCTTCCTTTTTATAATTGTTATAGAGCAGTTCTAAATAAACTTTATTAACAAGCAATTTATCAATGTAAAACAATATATAAGTACCTATTTAACTTCAGTCCAACGCTAATGGAGGTATTTGAGAGCAGATTTATACTTACGCTAGCTGTCCTACTTTTTGCACTTGTTGATAGCTAAAAGGAGAATTTTTAAAAGGATCTTGATCTGCTTTAGAAAATATAATTTTGGATTCATTCCTGAACAGCAGATATCTTGTCTCTAATATCATCTTGCTGAGACCTGATTCTATTTTTAAAACGTTAGAAGCTAGGGCAAATGTCACTTCCGGTGATGTCATATGCGGCAAACTCAATAAAGTCGTATCTAATAATAATCTGAAAACAATCTTCAATTATTTTTTTCGTATATCATAAAAATAATACTTTCAATATTAAATAAAAAACTTACAAATCAATCACATTATCTGTTAAATAAAATCCTTTAGTTATACGCAGTGTATCGGCCGCTCGCCGCACGTACACATTCATACCTCTGTAACCATAGCTTTCTTTCAGAGCCTAAGAATAAATTAATTTAATTAGAATTAAAAAATATATATATTGTCTACAATAAGAGGTAGAGAAATTGTGAAAATAAGATCTACTTACTTTACTTACTTTAATACGTACCAATTGTATTGCGTGTTCAAAAGATCTTCGATGTGCTTGCCAATGCTTTTGAAAACTCTTAAATACATCTAAAATATATTATTTAATTCTAGTGAAAATAATATTGACTAAGCATTTATTATAAAAAGACATTGAACGCCATCACGACGTAATCTAGGTGATAAGTGCAGTGTTTTTAAGTTTAAATTTCACGAGAGAAAATGTTTGTATACTTTGAGAAAGCACAGCGTTAAGTCCTGCTACAACGCCTGTCATACAACATTTCAGGCTTAGCGGAAGTAGAATGACCATAAACTGAAGAATCGAATGACTCTGCCTAAATATAAATGCGAGACACAAAGAAAAAAATATATATGAAATGTCAGTAAAGATTAATCTTACCACTTTTAAAATATTGGTATATTTTATCTTCTACTGAGGCTGAATTAACGCTCAAAATACCTATAGCAAGCGTTGTAACAAATATTTTGAGCATTTCTGAAAGAACAGCCTGATGAAATATTGATTTTAAGTAATATAGAGGCAGCGTAATGAAAAAAATAATTAAAATTCCAATTCTTAAATTGTACTGAAACGTGAAATTGTATGGTATATAAAATAATAATATAATCCCCAAGTTAACTACTCTTCGTGATCAGTTATCATTTACAATATTACTATGAAAGTACTGGGTAAAGGAATTATTTTATACGCTCAGTGTTTGCTTGCTATTATAACATTTAACATTACTTTGGTACAATGTGTAAAGAAATGCTGGATGAAGTTTGATGTAAAACAATATTTTAATACAATGGACAAACTAAACAGTAAGGCTGTTTATATTTTTCTTATCGAAAATTTTGCTCATTCGTTTACATTTTTGAGTACTTATTATTTCTACTGATTACAACAAAAAATAAATAACTTATTAAAGAGCAATGCATAGAAAATGAACATTGTGAATTCCGTTAATTCCTTAAAAATATTACCTATATATTTGATTAATCAACATCTAAATAAATATATTGTGAGACAACATTTTAATTACAGATAAATATAAAGAAGTAAAAAAGGCTTTCCAAGTTTCTAACGGAGGTAGCAAACTCGATAAAGAAATGCTTGTGGTGAGTTAAACCCCTGACATTACTTTCGGCTAGACAGGACTTACGACGCTCATAAAATTAAACTATATCGTCCGTTGAAATTGCAAATTTGGAATAATAAAAATCTATGTTCTGGCAGTTATAGCAGATTTTTTAGAACTTATCAGCATGAAATATTCTTTTTGTACAAATAACAAGGTAACTTGTGTAATTTTTAAACTTCCCACTTGCTATATATAATCAATATTCTTCTAGATTATGTTTTTTCTATATGCTGAGGCTTAATTTATCTTCGTAAATATAATATCGAAGAAAAAGAGAAGTATGTGACATCACACTACATAATACTAATATTCCACAGATAATGTTAAAAAACCGAGGAATAGCAGAAAGGGCTCTTCATGCGGCACAGGGCATCCAAAACGAAATTCCCGCCGGAGTAAATCTTGGTGGATATTGCATGTTGACGATACAAGATTCTGTTTTGTAAGTAACCCAATAAATATTCACTTAATGTTATTTGTCGAAGCAAATTTGGTTTTAAAAATAAGGGGTACAAATTAAGTGACAAATATTCCAGACAAAAACCTGAATAAGTAAGCAGCTATTCATATTATGTTTACGCATAAATTTCTATTAAAAAGACGAAAGACTATTGAATTTCTAAATACCATGACTAAAATTCTGAAAGGTGCAAATTTGAACTTACAACTATTAGATTTTTAATATTTTTGGTGGTAGGAGGTTCGTCCTCCATCTGGCTCGCGACCACTATCATGTCAAAGACGAACCGCCAAATATCTTATGATGTGTTCCGGTTCGATGGCATGTAAGCCAGGTTTTCCCCTTTCCCACCCATCCTTTCCCCAAAATGTGGTGGTTCCGATAGCGGACTACTACATTATCCTCCCTTTCCATCTGTATCCTCTAGGTTGGCAACGCATCTAGTACATCTCTTGTGTTGTAGATGTTCATGGGCGAAGGTAACCACTTACCATCAGGCGGTCCTTCTGCTCGTTTGCCATCCGGTATCCATAAAGAAAAAAAAATTAATTTTAATTGTACAAATCGATCGGACCATCAATCATAATGGTATTTGAAAAAATCATAATAGAAACTTCTATCGCTTGTTTATCGCGTAAATTAAAATATAAAGAAACTTACAGATAATTAAAACATTATATTATAATATTTTTATTTAAAGAGAATGGAGTGTCTTAACACTAGATTCTCTGGTTCCCTCTGCCTACCTCGCTATATGCGGGATACAGCGTGAAGTTAAAAAAAATATATATTTTTATTAAAATATTTTTAAAATGAAATTAACTTTGTACGACAGACATTAGACATTTATAAAATCAGAATAATAAGGTAATAGAATTTTCATAACAAATACCTTACATTGGATATTTTTGCATTTTATGAGCAGCACAAATCACTTTCTACCAATCAAAGCCTTTTCAATAACATTGATTATGCATAATTGAGTTGTCATCGGTATGTATTCCAAATTTTATTAGCTTAATTAGAAACCAGGACATGGGTCAAATTGAGTAATTGCAAAATTTAATTATTAATAAACAATCACCGGGAAAGGACAAAGTAAACAAAACCTTGCAACAAATACGCTACATTTTTAAAAATTACATTTGTTTTTCAGATTTTTTCATCGTATGAAACTTCGCAACAATACAGTTTTTCGTATATTAGATCTTACGAACGATCTAGCCAATTTACAAATAAAAACTAAAATCCAACTTAACGATTTACATTTATTCGGCTCTTACGATTGTACCATCTCCACCAAACCTGGACATCTATTTTACGAACCGACTTTTGGGCAAATCGAGTAAGTGAATTTATGAAACAATCTTCACGCTTATTTCTTACTTTATCAAAGGTACAAACTAATTAATAAGAAGTTAATAATACAGTAATCACAATAACTAGATATAAATGGATGAAAGTATATATGTTTATGTGTTTGTTTATTAATGTCTTCTTTTTTATAATATATACATAGCTTCACGCTGTATCCCGCATATAACAGGGTAGGCAGAGGGAACCTAGTGTTAAAATACTCCGTTCCCCACTTTCCGCCGAATTGAGGCATTGCGTGCTGAGTGGCGGAACTTAACGCCGCGCTTTGTCTTGTTACCACAGGAAATGAACAATTACATTTTCTGGAATGGGAATCGAATTCACAACCTGTCGCGTTTTTTATAATGTAGCTAATTATATCAAATTGTTTACGATACAAACGTACAATAAAAGACTTTACTCCACAGAATTCTATTAAAGAACGTTACATATAACATGGACGGACGCTACAGATTATTAAAAAACAAATTAAACATAGAAATGGTTATTTCAGAAATTAAAATGGAAGACGTAGTTGTAATGGTAAATATACAAATTTCGAAAGTAGTTATTTTGAACTGTGTTGCTTACCTTACCATTGATATTGAATAATTAATGAAAAATCTAACATAATACTCATAAGAAACCAAGGACTAAGGAGAGAGTCCTTAGTTATATTTAAATCATACTTAACTTATAATAATGAGAAAACACTTTTTATTTATGCATGTAAAGCTTAAAGTAGTATATAATCTTAAATGATTCTCCCAACATCATAAATATAAAAAAATATATCTTTGGATGATTGTTATTTAGCCACGTAAAAACATCTATTAGAATTTAAATGAAATTCAGCCTTTCGGCAATTGATATACAACGTGGCTCAATTAATAAAAAATACCAATTAATTGAAGTTTTTTAAACTAAATACAATAAGAAACGATATGCAGAACTGTAATAGTTAATTATTGTGTTACTCATTTCAGTACAGAAATAATAATTCTACGCTGACAGTCAAACTGCATAAGAAAAATATTGGTAAATAGCGTATTTCATTTTACATTCTATTTAGTAGTTCAGTAAAATTAAATCACCAAACAGTACCAGACCATAGCGGTGTGATCCTAAATTGCACCTCTTTGGTAGCGGGATCAATTCCCACCTGAAGGATTTTTAGGGTCATATGATTATTTCTGTATTATAAGGTTTGATAATGAGTTAACAATAATAGGCGGACTTCTATCTTTTGCAATGTACGAGTTAAATGTATCAATGTTTAAAAAAAAAAGAAAAAGAAATGTTTAAAATTAAGTAATTAGTAATTTTACAGAATTATTCATGGACAGACTAAAACTGGATTTGGACAAATGGCTTAAAGATTACTTTAATGACTATCTTATGTACTTCGTGGTTGCCGAAGATCCTGAATTTGAGTAAGATAAATATATCATCTAACAGTCATAATAATAACAAAAATAATACTTTATTGGACACACATAAAAGTATACAATTTTGATTTATTTTGTATATGTACCCAAAACCACTGTGCATATTATGTGTTTTAATCAATTACATGCTTTCGT
The DNA here is from genome assembly GCA_033558755.1 of Philaethria dido. NCBI lineage: Eukaryota > Metazoa > Arthropoda > Insecta > Lepidoptera > Nymphalidae > Philaethria > Philaethria dido. The sequence goes on along the minus strand of JAKGSA010000332.1, from coordinate 129,226 downwards.
TCCTTACAGAAAATATTACCGAGAAAAAACAAAAGCACTGAATAACTATACAAATAATGTCATCGATCTGGTAATAAATCGAATAAACGAAGTGAATATAAACGCCGTACAACTACCCGTATTCACGATAAACGATAGCATCGATAAGGTCTTGTATAATAATTATAAAAGTTATTAGAAACATTCAATATTTTCTAATATAAAATCATTCTGGCGCAGTTCAAATTTTGGCTAATGTATACGCGACAGGTTGTGGGTTCTATTCCCACTCCAGGAAATGAAAAAAATAATATTTTCATTTTCCTGGGTTTGGTAACAAGTGAAAGCACGGCGTTGAGTTCCACCTCTCAGCACGCAATGCCTCAATCCGGTGGAAAGTGGGGAACGGATTAGAGAACGAAGTGTCTTAACACTAGGTTCCCAGGTTCCCTCTGCCTACCCTGCTATGTGCGGGATACAGCGTGAAACTAAAAAAAATGATTAGACACAAGTTATCATAATCCATTTCTTATTTAAAGGAAATAAGTTTAAGAGAAGGTGTTTTACATGGCCTAGGTAGTATTTACAAGCGGACAATTGCCACAGACACTAGAGATCGCAGCATCCGTACAATTGACACTATTGTTGGCTTTAGTAACCTTAAGGTATGTTTTAAAAAACTGAAAAAATAAAAAAAGTATATATTTATATATAAGTAAGACAAGTTTTTTGAACATGTTATATTATAATGGACTACATAAATATTTTATATTTCTGCTATCTTTGACGTTCTAAACTAAAGGAGTATAATATTAAATAATTTTAGCTGACATACAGATATGATGCGATGCTTAAGACTGGATATCCGCCAGTAAAAGGCGCGCTTATTTTAACAGCGGATGATTTAACTGCACATATGAGACTCTCAATGATAAAAAACCCTGAAGCCGCAGATTTGAGTTTCAAATTTTTGGAGCAAACCAAGTGAGTGTTGATCTTACCTAAATTCTGTTGTTGTATATTATGTTTTAATTTTTTTGTTATTTTTAAAAAAAATTATTTCATTTGCCGTGTATATTGGTGTGGGTCAAATTTTGCAAGCTGTATTTGATCTACTTCCCAGTGTTGGGTTAAGCTAAATTTAATAAAATTGGGCTTCACTCTTTTTTTCGTATAACAAGATTGTCTGAGAGAACCTAGTGCCAAGAAGTTCCGTTTGAGACATTGCATGTTAAGTGGCTGAACTCGACGCGCTTTGTCTGAACCAGAGCGGAGAATGAAAATAATTTAAATATAAACCCTTATTCTCCCGTGTGAGAATCGAACACACATCCAATTGGGTTTCCAGTCGGACACCAACCCACTGCGCTGCGATGGTCTCTAAGATTAGTAACAAAATATATATTTTTATAGACCGGAATCATTAACAGTAGAAGGTCCAGCCAACAGAGTGATATCTAACTTTAAGTATTTGCTTGAACGTCATATCATTGCAATAATGGTTAACACGTTAATACACAATATAAACTTGCTGAGGACTTTGGACCGCTGTGGTACGAATTTACTTATTAAAAACATTTTATATATATGCTTCTATTAGGTCTACAATATATAAATAAATTTATTCATAACTATTTATAAAAAAATGTGTTTTAGTACCTTCTTTTGTACCTTATCAAAACGGTTCATTTGAAGAATATAGTAAGGAAGACGATCAACAGACAATTTCCAACAAGATTGATAATAATGGAACCACACAATTACCAAATAAAAACAGAGTTCAAGTAGAAAAGATTAACGAAGATACTAATATACTAAAAGGATACGAATCAGATGACAATAAACTAACATCAGCAAGCTCTTCTGAAAATGAGAATGGCGAATTATCGTCCATTACCAAACATCGTAGAGCTAAAATGTCACTAGAAAAGAAAAATAATAAAATTGAATTTAAGAATATGAAACGTAATAAACGTTATTAATGTGTGTACGTAACATTCCTGTAATTTTATTGTTCATATAACTCCTGTTCACCTCCATCCTGTTCATTACATGTTGTCGCCTAGAACTTAATTTGCGAAGACTCTGGATTTCAGTAATTTCGTATACGAAACATAAATCCGTTATTATTCATTTCTGTAGAATTTTTCGTATATCCTCTTAAATATTAGTACTCTCATCACTCCACAATGAAATTTAGTTTTCTACCCCTAATAGATATTATAGAATATATCGTTGGTTATTAGTATCCAACTCTTTTCTTACATGGACAATAACATTTTTTGTACATTATAAAAGATAAAATTTTGTAAACAATACTATACTTACAAAATATAAAATGAATTGCATTTTAAATTACTTTATGGCTATTGTGTAGTCAAATCACAGTAGGTACACTATAATGTGAAGAAAGTTGCAGGAGTGGCCGGAATTTTTTAGTTATAAGTTTTTTTTTGGGTTCTTCCGATATAAAATCATTCGACCGACTTTCTAGCCCGTATGACTTGCTTCCCCTCTGTCACTACCAACAAAAACAAACTAGTTGTTTTAGGTTTGTGTTCTAAATAAGTGGTATACTACTAGCATGTCATTAATAATCTTCATCGCTAATCCATAGACAATTCACTTTTTTTATTACACCTACGAGTCATCGACAAAAAAATGTCACTGTCAATAATTTGTAGTGACAGACAAAATGTCAACATATAATTATTGAATAGTATTTGTCTCAAGCTGTCAAATTTGATGTGGCAGCCAATTCATATTTCAATATGTTTTGGAATTTTCGTTCTTAATTGACTGACATAAATAAATTAGACTCCGTGCGAGTAATTAATTTTTGCAATGAATAATGGTTATCAGAAAATGACAGAAGAAGAATCTGTTGATATAGAACAGGAGCTCGATGAGCACCTAACAAAAGTTCAACCAAATTTACAAGACGTTATCAAACGAGTAAATAAACTTCACTTCACTTAATATTTTACCCAATTTTTATTTATAATCTTAATTACTTTTTGTTTACAAGACAAATATTTAAGACTCACTCGCTTCCTCTGTTCTTTTTTCAGAGTTTTACAAATGTTGCTTTGCAACAAACTAAAAATGGAGAAAAAACTAAACCAGATACCTTAGAGGATACATCATATTTTGCCAAAAATACACAAGTGTAGGTTTATTAACTAATAGAATAGTTGAGTAAATTAATTGCCCATATACCATTAAATAAACATATATTTCTAGGAACTTGTCAAGATTAGAATTAGTAAGGCCTCCAACATTTCACATGCAATCAGTATCATTGAACCTTAAATCAATGTCCCTATCATTACGCTGCTCACTTGGAGAAGTGAGTGTAAAAGGATTGTACAGTGCATTTAATGAAAACCTTTACAACCTCATACCTGTCATGGCAGAAGGACATGTTCTGTAAGAATACACTAAAGA
>JAKGSA010000332.1:0-120798 GCA_033558755.1 Philaethria dido | reverse complement strand
GGTTCGTCTTTGACATGATAGTGGTCGCGAGCCAGACGGAGGACGAACTCTTTGAAAAAACTTTAACTTCTTTTATAATAATATAAGTAAATCTATTTTAAACAATTCATGCATACCTTATCACTGTTTAATGTTATTTGATGTCGAACATATAATAAAGATAAGGACTGTTTACAATTGTACCAAACACACATTTTCAATAAATTGTTTATCTAAATATATTTGTCCTTCCTTGTTTTTGACTTAAGCTTAGTCTTTATTGTCAAGAACGTAGGACTCATTTTAAGTAAATGGACTCTATATTCCTATTAGTTGCCTTTGTTATGAATTTAAATAGATATTTCATAGATAAATACAAAACAGGGACTGACTGTACACATCATGGGAAAGGACCTTTTTTTTTCTAGCTTCACACTTTATCCTTAGTGGGGTAATAAGAGAGTACGGCGCGGTAAACCCTACGGTCCCTGCATACTTTATGCCTCGTCCACAGTCGTTAATCTCCTCATACAAGTCATGCTGGAAGACAGCTGCACTTATGAAAAATATTTCTATTTCCTCGCTCTGCAGTGATCAAGCGCGGTGTTGAGTTCCGCCACTCAAAGCGCAATGTCTCTAAGACAGTTCGAAAGTTGAGAATCGAATATTTTAATATATTACTGTACTTATTTAAAAACTGCTAAAGGCTAAAAATATATTTATTTCAGATGACCTCCCTCTCACTGCTGCAATATCTTTACCCCTGTTTGCATTGCTTCAACAAAAATTGGAAAAGCATTTGAGTCAAGTGTTGAGACAAGCTACAAGTGTGTCAGATGTGGTATATAGTAACCCCAGCATGTTGGAAGCATATATGTATGTAATGTGTTGTTTTCATAATTAAAATTAACATAAAGAAATATTAATAACAAAAAATCAGTTGAACTATCACAATGAAAGAGATGCAGGTTCAAATCCTGCTATGTTTCAATTTGTATATAGATTTTTAGATTCAATTATTATTTAAAGAAAATGTAACTATTACTTAGCAATAATTTTCGTAAAGTCTATTAATTTTTAAATGATTTTTATTTTGTAATTTCAGATCAATGGTTGACAATTTAGCGCAAAACGGAAACAGGGTAGTGGATTTAGTATTGATAAATATGAGAAGGACATTATTTCAGACGTGTCGAGAAGTATTAGAACTACCTCCGCTACATGCAACTTTTTTACATAAGGTAAAAGAACATGTTATAAGAATTATAGAAATCTACACTACCTAGAGAACTTCATACCAAATTTCAACCTTGTACCATTTTTCTTTTTTTTTTTTTTTTTCGACTGTGTAGTATGCAGTTGGCCCTATTGGCCTCGACAGCGTCACCGGGCTTTGTGGGGGGCCGAGCTTGAAGAGCTCTGACCCTGGCTTGGCCTCCTCGGGAGGAGGACCATCAACTTAGAACTGCAGTGTCACAGGGGCGCCTCCTGCGACACTGCAGTTCTAAGTTGATGGTCTACCTCACTAACTTTGTACTCGTAATTTAATCCTTTTGTTTGTCAATTGTACAGTAGCGGAAAAGTTTTACATATATTTTCCATAATAGACGTATGTTCTATTATTTATATTATAAAAAAACAGCTTCACCCTTTATCCGAGTTCCGCCACATCCACATTGCGTGTTAAGTGGCGGAACTCAACGCCGCGCTTTGTATTACCAGTGCAGGAAAATTAAGATAATTTAAATATTTTTTTGGTGGTAGGAGGTTCGTCCTCCGACTGGCTAGCGACCACTATCATGTCTAAAACGAACCGCCAAATATTTTATGATGTGTTCCGGTTCGATGGCATGTAAGCCAGGTTTTCTCTATCCCACCCTATTCTTTCCCCAGAACGTGGTGGTTCCGATAGCGGACTACTACATTGTCCTTCCCTTCCATCTGTATCGTCTAGATAGGCAACGCATTTACCTCTGGTGTTGTAGATGTCTATGGGTGAAGGTAGCCACTTACCATTGTCCCACTGCGTCACAATGCTCTCTTATTATTTACTTATTTTTTTCGTTTTTTCTTACCTTCACGCTATATCCCTCACATAGCAGGATAGGCAGAGGGAACCAGAAAAGCTAGTGCTAAGACACTCCGTTATCTTTTAACATTACCATTCCCCACTTTACATTTCAAATTATCATACTCCAAATAGCTTTCCATTAATTTCAGATAGGAACAATATCATTTATAGGCAAATTTGAAACCGATACAGGATGGGTGAAGAACTTGGCGACCATCAACCGCATAAGTGATGTGAGCGTCACCAGACCTGACCCCATGAAGACCAGCTTCCATGTTACCCTTAAAATAAAAGATCTACAGGTGTGCTATCTAAAAATTATGTAAAACTAGTTTTTGCATGCGGCTATCCCCGCGTGGCGAATTTATATTATTTTTTTTAGCTTCACGCTGCATATATAGCAGGGTAGGCAGAGAGAACCTGAGAACCTAGTGTTAAGCAACATCGTTCTCTTTTAACATTTCCGATCTCCACTTTCCACCAAATTGAGGCATCGCGTGGTGAGTGGCGGAACTCAAACCCGCGCTTTGCCTTGTTACCAGAGCGAGGAAATCTATAAGTTATTTAATATTTTCATTTCCTGGAGTGAGAATCGAACCCACAATCTGTCGCGTTTACGGTCGCACGTCTGTGCCTCTGCGCCACAACAAACCTCTGATTTGATAATAACTAAAATCATTATAAATTGTAGATTTTATGTTATTTTGATATATAAGTCTCATTTATATCCGTTCAGTACATTTTACGTGATTCATCAATCCTCGCCTTTCGTGGCGCAGAGGCACAAGCGTGCGACTATAAACGCGACAGGTTGTGGGTTCGATTCCCACTCCAGGAAATGTAAAACTTAGTATTTTCATTTCTTGGGTTTGGTAACAAGGCAAAGCGCGGCGTTGAGTTTCGCCACTCAACACGCAATGCATCAATTCGGCGGAAAGTGAGGAACGGAATTGTTGGAAGAGAATGGAGTGTCTTAACACTAGGTTCTCTGGTTCCCTCTGCCTACCCTGCTATATGCAGTACATATATAGTTACAGCGTGAAGTTAAAAAAAAAAAAAAAATAATCCTCGTGAACTTTCCCATTCGTAGAATAAGTTGGTTGAAGACAATGTGTCTGTCTATTTTGTTTACTTCTGTTTTGTTCTCTTCTTATATGACTTTTGTCTTTTGTTCTCTTCTTATATGACTTAGTATTATTGTAGTTTTAATCCAATTTAATTGATAAAATTGAATTAATGTAAATAATCAATAATAAAAGAATAATCTTCACGAATTAATGGACTCGTTAGATAATTATGAAACATAGATAATTATAGATAATTTTTATTTTAAACCATGTTTATTTATTTTTTTACTAAAATTGTCACTCATCCACAATCACAGGTTGACTGTAAGAGATCTCTTTTAGAAATAATACCACGTTTGTCAATTAAATAATTATAATTGTCTTTAGTTCTATATTCTTGTAAAGAATAAAAAGTTATTTAAAAAAAAATACGTAAAGAAACGTATAAAAAATTTGAATAAAACAGAATTCGTATTCCCGTTTCTTAGATTCCATTCAAGCGCTCTAGCGTTTTGTTATAAATTCGAATGTATTATTTTATGTGTAACTTTTACTTGGTAACCAATCTTGATGATTTTTTTCATATGATGGTTACTTCTGATGTGGTCCAAATATTGTTAAGATGTTCTGACCAGTAGTTTTTAAGTTATTCGTACGTTTTAACGTATTTTTTTTAAAGTCGGTTTTTTTTTCTTAAAATAAAGGTAAAAAAGTGTATCTTAATTGGCTAGAGGCGAATTAAATCTTACTACGTTCAAATTTTTGTACGCTTCTAAATATTTTTCCTAAAATAGTTATTCTTTATTCATTATTCTTTATAATCCCTCTTTTATCAATCAATAATTAATAATTGATAAATGTGTAATTTTTCTAAAAGAGTGTGAGAGATTCACAGTCAATCCGTAATGGATGGAAATGTGTAGCAATAATAGTAAAGAAAAAATATTAGTGTATGAATAATAATTGTTAGGTGGTAGGAGGTTCGTCCTCCGTCTGGCTCGCGACCAATATCATGTCAAAGACGAACCGCAAAATATCTAATGATGTATTCCGGTTCGATTGCATGTAAGCCAGGTTTTCCCGTTTACCACCCACCCTTTCCCGAAAATGTGGTGGTTCCGATAGCGGACTACTACATTGTCCTCCCCTTCCATCGGTTTCCTCTAGGCCGGCAACGCATCTACAACATCTCTGGTGTTGTAGATGTCCATGGGCGAAGGTAACCACTTACCATCAGGTGCTCCTCCTGCTCGTTTGCCATCCGTTATCCATAAAAAAAAAAATAAAAAAAATAACAACCCAAAAAAATACCATTAAGCCAGATAGATAAGCTGTATCAGCTTAAAAATTTCAAAGAGTTTTTCACGCAGGATTCATTTGGAAATGAACTCGATAGGGATGTATGCATATGTAAAATCTTGCTACGTTCAAATATTTTTCTTATTCTAATTAAAAGAATAAAAAGTAATAAAATAATAATTTAATTGTATACAGATAGGTTACGATGAATACCGTATAAAAGGTATGGGTGTGTCGTGTAGCGGGCGCGTGGAGGCGGCGCTCGCGGACAACGCGCTGCACCTCGCGCTCAGTGTGGGGCTCACGCGGTGGGAGCCCTACGCACAGTTGGATGACCTACGTGTACAGCGGTTGGAGTAAGTTCATATTTTTAATTTTTTTTAACTAGACTACTGCCACACTTTTGGTTGAGGTGTAAAAGTAATTAATAAAAAAATATAATAATAATAGCCATTTATTCCACATTCAAGATGCAAATAAGAAAAATTTAAAATTAAAAAAAGTTGTTAAATGCATGTAAGTAATTTTTCTTAAATTAATGTTAGTAGTAAGAATTATGTTAGTAATATTTAACAAATTTCTTGAATATGGTAAAGGCCTCCTCCATTCTTTTCCATTTGTTCCTGTCCTTGCTCGATCTTAACCAGTCTTTCCCTGCTATCTGTATTATATCATCAGCCCACATTCTTATCGGTCTACCGATGTTTCCCTTTCCGCTAGGGCCCTTCCAACGCGTGGTCGATAAAAAAATTTATAAATAGTTTATTATTCGTCTTATAAAATGAAGCGATTAATCTATATAAACAAGAAGCATAATAATCGAATCCTAATTAACGAGTGTTCCAAAGAAATAGCGGCGCGTGACTCATACAAGTTTACTTAAAACAATGTAACCTAATAATGATATCGGTACACAACACATACAAACATACATACACACTTAATGGTAGCGTAAGGTGGGTAACGGAGATGTTGAAAGAGAATGGAGTGTCTTAACACTAGGTTATCTGGTTCTCTCTGCCTGCCCCGCTATATATGCGGGATACAGCGTGAAGTTAAAAAAAAAGGTGGTGAATTTCGGCCTTGTATATAGATGTACAGAGATTGGAGTATGTTTATATATGTTGGCATGCTTTGCTTTGGGTTAACATTAAAGAAAGTTATCGTATAAAAAAGTTAGAGGGGTAGTATTTTTTCGGTCGAACTTTGTTGCTTTATTCGATTTTTCTTGTCCCTTTGTTTTTTTTTTAAATTTTATAGTTTATTGTGAGTACTAAATAAAAATCCATGAAAATCCTTCACTAATTGACATAACAAGTTTTGATGCTTAATTGTTTCAGTTTCAAATGTCATTTGAATTTGTTCTAAATCTTGTCAAATCTAATACGTAATATTTTTCATATAACAAAAAGATCTATTACATTACTTATGTACGTATATCTATAATGAACAGCGGCATGGACCTCCACATAAGCGGGCTGGGTCCCCTCAGCGCGCTCACTGGTACTGTACGTGCGTGGTCGCGCGGCGCAGCGACCTCACTGGCCGCGCCCGCGCTCGCCTCACAACTACAGCACGAACTGAGAACTGCTTTATCAGAATTGCAACTGTGGGAACTGTTACATGCTAAACAGTAGAAATGCATTTTTAAACAAACAGGCCCTATTAAGAATGTTGTATGCTTAATCACTATTAAAAAATCTATTTTTTTTATACATATATAATAATTGATGTTTTTTTTCAATTTCAGTAAATAAATATATTGAAGATATGTTAATACTTGTAAACTGTATCCCCATATAAAAATAGTATCAACAACTTAAACTTTGAACTCTCCTTCAAAAGTGCCGATTTTCTCATTAGACAATGTTAATAAGGATGGAGTTCTAATTTTTTGGTACTATTTGTAAAGAATGGAAACAAGAATTAGCAGATTTATTAGCTATTTATATTTTAGCTTATTTATATTTTATTTTCTACTATAAAAATTTTGATTTTACTCAACCGACTATTGATTATTTAAGCAAAGTACAGTCACATATTACAGTTGAAATATAAGGAAATATCATAGATTTTGAAAAGAGTAAAAGAGTAAATGACATGTATAAAATTTGATAATAGATAATATAATTTGAAAATCCATAAAAATATTAAATATGAATATGTGTAAGGTAATTAACTGGTCCAACACGATCTCACTAACAAATGTTATTATAGACTGACATACTTTTTGCCTCTAGTAAAAGAACTGTAATTAAACTTTATTAAAAATCTGCATATTTTTAGGCTTTTTCTTGCTCTTTTAAATCACCAATAATAAAATATAACTAAGTATAGATAACAATTCAATACCAAAATAACTTATTTTGTTATTTCATTTTTCCTTCTTATATTACGTATTTATGGCAATAAAAGAAAATGCTAAAAAGTTTTTGGAAATGTAGGTTTAATATCACAAAATTTATATTTCATTAATATATTTTTTCATTCACTTTTCATGCACTATTTTATCACAATATTTTTTATTGTTCCTAAGAATGATATAGCTTGTTATATTTCTTTATGTGTATGAAACAATTTTGTCCTTAATTTTAAGAAATATTTGAGATATTATTGTGCTCACTTTCGTCCTTATTTACACTATTTTATACTTTTATGATATACATACGTTTTTAAGAACGCACCTTTTAAAAATATGCACAGTTTTCATCAAATTACTAAAGTCCATTTTATTATTAGTATAGGTACTAATAATTATTTTCATTTTCTTTTCATAATCACGTAAATTCATTTCATAATTTTAAAAATGACTGGAAGCAATAATTTTGTTGTGAACTTTATCTTACCATGATACTGATTGTTGATATTTAAATAATTGTTGTTTTTTTTAATACCTTATTGATGAAACGCTCAACGATTTGTTGTTATTTATTAATTTTTATTATAAATTGTGTAATTTATTAAGTAACATTCAAATATTACTTATCAGGCGTGAATATGTTGATAAATCGACTTGTACATAACAACAAGTTAATAGTCATAGTAAAAAGTCAAGTAATAACAAGGTCTTTGTTAATCAAAATAACCTCGGAAATTAATTATTTTTTGTCAAAAGATTACTTAAATGTAATTATAGAAAAACAGAATTTATAGATAAAACTTAAAATATATATATATTTTTGATTTATCAATTTCTTCATGCCTAGTACGGTAGTAAGTTGGTATATTTTTACATCATCAAACCAATTTGTTACATGAATGTGTTTTGTGTAAATATTAACTTCATTTCTTCAATATTAATACTGAAAAATTTCTCGACTTTTGTAATAATCGTTTATATTTCTTTTTACTTTACAATGTCATTGATTTATGTTAAATAATATTTAAGCTTAATATGATGTTGGGACATATTTGTAAATTTGGATATTGAAATGATTGGTTGTGTTCAAGTATTGTAACTGTTGTATTTGTATTTTGTTTAATAAAATTCATATTTACTGTTTTTTTTTTACTTTTGTATTTAATCCTCTTATTACTTTATTCTTATTTAAATATGCACTTTTTAAAAAATACTTTTTTACTATATGTATAGATATATCTATACGAAAATAAAGTTCTTTTTTTGCTGCTATACTAGTTTGTTAAAACCTCCATCCTTCTATTCTTAGGTTATTAGAAACAATTCTTTCTTCATCTGTGAGCAAAAAATGATAAAAGCCATATTTGATGACAATGAATGACATTTCTTTCACTATAATACTTTGATATTATTAAATAAAATATATACTAAATAACAAATACACGCTTTCAGCTACGAATATAATAATAAAAGTGAAATATACTTATTAAATTTGATTTAATTTCAAATATTCAGGGTACATACCAATGGGCTTAATACAGTCACTATTTTGTTCTGCGATTTTTTGCGTGGAGAGGTATTTAACATTCTTGCATTATATTATCACAATATTGTTCCATATATTTTTTTATCTACATCCATTTTTCATAATTTACGTATTTGGCTGCAGAAAGCTAAACAGAATAATATATTCCTTTAGGGGGTTTCTAGAGACATTGCGTGACAAATAGTGAAATCCAATGCCAAATATCAGCCAAATTTATTTGTTCTCTTAAGAGGAAACGAACCTTGAACAATCGTTTCTCATGCCAACTGCATCACGACTATATTTTTGATTTATTAAAAAATTTTGATCTCATATAAATAGGTACATGAAATTAAATATTTATTTTAAATTGATTGATTTTTTTTATTATTATTAAATTTTAAATTACTCTTATTTCCCAATCTTTATTTAGAGTTCTAACATGGACGTGTTGCGCTTTCGTGTTGATGCTTCTAATGTTTTCTATAATTGTTTTGATGATCTATGGAATTTCTGTTGGTTACCATTACGCTCAAAAGGAACTTTCGTCTTTTGCGAGTAAGCTGTTTTTATATTACTTAACTCACGTATAATTTTGATTGTCTTTACAAATATGTATAAAACAAATTAAAAATAATATTGAATAAATAATTACCTCACGAGGCAATGGTGGCACGTAGGGCAACGTCAACGACACTAAACAAAATTATTTAAATTATTTTATTTCTTCGCTCTGGCAAATTAAAGCGCGGCTTTGAGTTCTGCCACTAAAAATGCAATGACTAAAATTCAAACAGAAAGTGGTGTACGGAGTGTCTTAACACTACACTCTCTCTGCCTACTCTGTTATACGTGATAAAGCGTGAAACTCAATAAAAAGAGTACCTGACGAAACTTTCGAAATAGAGCGTATGACTGTGATACATTAAATTATGAATAAATAAATTATTCTAGTGTCCTCGAGATCGACAACCGAATCAACTGTAATAGGACAAGGTCGGAGGTCAGGACAAGAGGCCAAATCTGTTGTAAGACTGGTCGCCGTGAACCAGTCTGAAGTGGAACATGCGCCTGCGCCTATGCTTGGTTCGTGTTATCAATTTATTATTTTTATTCTATAAGTAATTTTCTCGCTTATTTTACAATATAAAACTTTCCATCATTTAACCTCCGATCAGTATAATAAGACAACTTTTACCTCTTCACAAATTATTTTATAAATTACTAGCTTTCCGCCCGCGGCTTCGCCCGCGTGGATATCGGTTATATCGCGCGACATGGTAAGGAGTAGCCTATAGTCATTCCCAAGGTCTAGACTATTTGTCAAAATTGATTAAGTGATTTAGGTGTGAAAGTTGTAAACAGTTGAACTATTTTACATGATTTAATGTTTGACAATAAGGAACTTCCATACAAACTTTCATACCCTATTTCAACCTCTTCTACCATTTTTTTCGCAATAAAAAGTATCCATGTCCTTTCCGAAGTTCAGTTCTATCTTCGAATCAAAATTTTTCATCAAAATCGGTTCAGTGGTTTAGGCGTGTAGCGTAACAGACAGACAGACAGAGTTACTTTCGCATTTATAATATTAGTAAGGATTAGTAAGGATTTACAAATTATTTTTCACATATTCTAAACACACGTATATATGGGCGCAATTCTATATGTAATTATTTTATTATTTTAAAATTGTTAATTATATTTAAGATTTGTATTTCCTTTAGTTTAAGTTAGTAAAATGTTTAAAATGTTCGCAGTTTAGAGTAACACTTATATTGTCGTCTGCATTGCATTTTTATGAGCTGACAACTCTCCACTTAATATTTCTCTAAATATTTATATTAACATGAGTATTGCATTAGTTGTGTTCCCATAAGTTAAAATAGAGTTGACAGCCTCCACTTACTATTTAAAATAACATTTATATTTGTAAGTTTTTGTCGATAAGCTAACATTCCTCAAGCACTTGAAAACAGCCCTTGTAAGTTAAGCTCATCACATTCCTTTTAAATGTCATTAAGGTCTATTTTGTAAGTTTCTCACGAAACCCCCACCAAGTTACTGTGTTTACTATATAAACTTTAAGATTTATTTAGTTGACACTCTTCGATTTCTGTATTCAACGCATCAAGTTGTTTTTGAATATTAAAGAATATATTTGTAATAAATATTATAAAATCAAGTAATAAAATAACTTAGCCATCCTGAAAATGAACTAAGACCTATAAGCCTGCATTTTAATTGTGAAAATGGATCCTGTACAACAATATACCAATATATCGCCGACATATACTATAAGACATAGGTTCAAATTCCGCTAAATAAAAATTTTGATACATATTTTTTGAGTGCCTCATAATAATAAACCAACATTACACTTGCCCACTAGTTACATATACAACACGCTGTTACAGAGGTGTACCAAACACGGAAACCTGGTGAACAAGTGTATTTGGAGACGTCAGAAACTCCACTTATTGTTCTTGAAACAGAAAGGTTTGTTATTGTTTTATAATAAGTAAAAAACCGGTGCTCAATAAACCACCATTTTTAAAACTTTATCAAATGTGACTAAATTGTGTGCAAATCTTAGGTACATATTAAATGAAACTATTTTAACCGGAATCGCGTATATTTTGGTATTCTAAAATACATTTTTGGAAACCCGACGTTTCGAACACTTTAGGTACAGTAGTCCGTGGTTATAGGAGACCTGACTACTGTAAAGTGTTCGATTAATTCGGTTAAAATATTTCATTTAATATGTGTAATAATCGCGAAAATCAAAGAGCTCATTATCTTACCTATTATTTAAATAACCTTAACATATGTATCAATATCACCATTATTTCAATATTATACACCAGGTGATGACAAAACCTTCATATTAAACAACAATCGAAAATTTTAATTTTGCGATGGTAAAATTAAGTATTTAGTAAAAGATTTTTGGTTTAAGAAATGACATGGGAAGCCGTCATGGCGCAGTGGGCAGCGTCTAACTGTAAACGGAATGTTTGTGGGTTCAATCCCCATTCATGGTGAATAATTATAACAAAGCGTGGAATTTCATTACAACACAATAACTCGAATATAAGCGTAAAAAGAATAATATGACAGATTCTCTCTGCCCTTGTTATGCGGGGAAAGGGGTGAAGATGCACGCTCATTGCGTAGTTTAGAAAGAGTCGCACCGCCCTATTGTATCTATAAGTAAAAGTACTCCAATTTCAGACCACCCCGAGAGCCGGAACTGTCTTCACAAGAGCGAGAACTGGCTCGGAGACTTATTGGAAGATTTAGACGCTCGAAAAATATCACGTCTACCATCTTACCTTTCTTCAGACCATTAAACAGTACAGAACCACCAATATTAATAAGTGCTTCATGAAAATACTTTGCCATTTATTTTATATATTGTTTATTAATTTATATTGTTGCTTTTGTATACTTATAATTAAAGTGAATATTAATAAATATATTTAACATATTTATTTTTATTATTTTAAATAATTACTCAATTTTGTAAACACAAACACTTTATTCTACAATGATTGCGTAAGAAAGAAAGCATGGAAGTTTTAAGCGACGGTAATTTTTCTTAGAAAAGTGGCGTTGTTCAAATGAAACGTTAAGTTATTTCTATTGGAATCAGGAGGATTATCGATATCGCGACGAGCAACGCGGTGAGCGAACCCGCGCTTCACCGCCTTGTCCATAGAGCGCATCACGTGACCACGCTGCTGTGATCCCGACCGCAAAGCGCCGGCAGCTTCCGCGGCTTTTTCTAAGTTGTAAAATTACTACATTTATTCAGACCGTGATTATGGTTTCTTATAAAAATATTTTGTGAGTAATGTTTAATTTTTAATTCTATAATCTTTTGAATAAGAATTATTTTTGTCATTTATAGGGCTGTATAAATTCAATATAGCAAGATCTTAGGTCAACTTAGCGCATTGGGTCAAAGTCTGATTGCAAACGCAAATGATTGTCTGTTTGTAGCCCACTGGGACACTAAAATTATTATTATTTCCCCGCCCTGATAAGAGAAAGCGCGACATGGAGTTCCGCCGCTCAACACACAATGTCTCGATTTCAGACCGAAAGAGGAGAACGGGATGTCTAGACCTCTAAGTCTCTCCCTCTACGCCGCTATGCGAGATAAATCTGAAAAAAATCTTAGCATACGTAACACATCTTATATTATTACGTATTAACACTATTAGTATTGCTTATCACATGCTATTATACTCGACATGTATACATATATGTTCAAAAATCGACTTCAGTCTATCTTTAGTCAAACGTACCCATAGCTTCCACAGAATTCTGAACAAAACAATAGTGGTAGCCGATACCAATTCCTAAGACCATCACAGTTATTAGGGTTATCATCAAACAGCATGTTAACATAGCACAAACTGTGCATAATGATATTCTGAAACAAGAAAATAATACCCGATACTTTTAAACTGTTTTTCTGTTACTATGAAATAATTCTTTACAGATTTGGGTTTTCGATTGTTAAATTATCAATTTCCTGGGACTAATAATTCAAATAGGTTTGTTTGTTTTGTATTTAAGATATCCATTATCGTTCACATCCACTATTTGCTTTCCTCTCTCTCTACTTGACTAACATTATTATTTAAGCTCAAGTAATAATTTATAAGCATTGAAATCACCTTTCTAAAGCATCTAAGACGATGGATATGAATGAACTTAAAGAACAGCACACACAACCCATATCTAGCCTATTTACATAATGTTCTTAATATTAACCCATCAAAGTGCTGTTATATTTAAATATTCATTTTCAAAGCATTATAAATTTTAAATTAAATTAAATCTCAACTTAATATGACAATAATTTAGTAAATATGTCAAACTTAGGACTGAATCATTATTTTCCCTTTTTTTTATTGTATATTATATCCAAAAGTAGTACTTAGTATTACTAATTAATATAATTCATAGTTTTTAAAACAAAATAATTTAAATATATATAAAATATTTCTTTGTAATATTTTAAAATTCCGAAGGCCTCGTTTCAAAGGTTTATAATATTTACACTTAAAATATTTTCCAACATTCTTCAAAACGGAAAAAAATATTCGATTTTAAGAATTGAATCAAATATAAAGAATTACGGTCATGGTAACATTTATTATCATCAATGACAGCTTAACTCAAATTTGTCAGGCAATATGGCAGATGAAAACATCGGAAAGAAGAAACAAGAACATAAAAATCCAAAACGCGTACCAAATAAAAAGTATGCCCTTAAAAAACGTTTACCAGCAAGGCCAGTTGAGGGTGACAATGTAATCTATGTAACCAAGAAAACTCATTTTAAGGTAACCACAGAATAAGAGCTAAGTATTTTCCATTGACAAGTCATATATTTTTGTTTTCCTTTAAAGGCTCAACTAGACAAATGTTGCGAACTTCTTGCTAGAGGGGAAAAAGAAATCATTTTACATGGACTAGGTGCTGCTATTCAAAGATGTTGCAATCTTGCCCTGCAACTTGAAATATTGTTCGCTGGAACATGTCAAATCGAAGTCAATACTGGGACAGTAGATTTAATTGGTAAGCTTAATCTTATCTCGGTATCTTTGTTTACTATTAAATTGTATAAATATGGTTTATTCTAAAAACAAATCGTGTCTCGACAGATGACTTGGAGCCACTAACAGATGATGTAGACTTCGGCGCGCAGATCAGACATTCCTCATCAATTCACATCAGAATATTCAGGACAGCATTGCTTGGTGTTAATCAGTAAAATGTTTTTTACACTAAGTGAAATTGTTATGTGGATAGGACTGACAGTGTTTGAGATTTGGATAAACTTAATAACTATCACAATATTTACAGCTTTATTAGCCCTCAAAATCGATGGTGTTGTGAACAGTGCTTGGTGGACAATATTTGCACCCTTATTTGTAAGTGATGCAATGAACGCATATTTTTGTTGTATAGTATGTATAAGAATGACTTTAGAACATTCGTACAAAGCCTCTATACACAGAGCTTCTTGGAGTTGTATATTTTTAGGATTAACATTTGTGTTCAAGTTTTTATTATGTAGAAAGCTTCAGGGTGATTCAGCTATTGAGTACAGTGAAGTGTTTGCTCCATTGTTCATTTTATTACAACTAATAGCTGTCAGAGCATGTCAGTTACATCAATAATATGTTATTTGTCCATTTTACCACAATAAATTATAATTAAATAAAACAATGTTTTTGGTATTACATATTTAATGAAAGTAATAATCAAATTTTAGTTAATTAGGAAAACAAGAAGATTAAATCAATGAAACATACTAAAGAAACCACCTCTAGGCTTTTTCCCGTCACCACCAAAGGCAAAAGTAAAATTATTATTTGGATTTTGTGTTGCAGATTTGTCCTCAGCATGTTGATTTCCAAAGAATGACAACCCCGTTTTCTTTAAACCTATACAAGAGAACTTTAAGTAAAGACAACATTTACTTAACATATATGTATATAAAATATATTATAACTCATTATAGACTACCTGATAAGAAATTAGGAACTTCTTGTGACACTTGTACATTGCCACTAGTTGATGGCATTTCATCATCTGCTTTCGGGGACAGAAGCAGATTGGAATCTAAATTAAACCAATTAAATTTTTATGTTTGTGATGTATATTTTCTAACAAAATTGAAGAAATATAAAATTATTGTCTAGCTAAAATCATTTGCAATGTTACTTACCAATACAAGGGGGTAAATCAGAGTCTTCATAATCCAGTGTACTGACAGACACATCTAAAGAATCTAAGATTCCTTGTGGACCATGAACAAATAAAAATCCTGCCATCGATGTATCTTTTTGAAAATTGTCTGTATTCTAAAACAGATATATATAATTAACATGTTTGACTTTGAGTATTGCAACTACCATATTTTTATATTTTTATTATAATTAAAATTCAAATTTTAAAAAGTGAGGAGCAAAATTGCAAAGACACAGTTGAATACCTCATTAATAATTTTTGGAGCTATTTTATCCTTTTTTATTTGGCTAGATTCAACGTCACTGACATTCGCAGGTTTTTCATCAACATCCATTGATTGCATCTTGTTATTTTCTTCAGTAATTGGTACATCAAAAAATTTTGATGTGACTACTTTTTCGGATTTCTTAAAATATTTTATTTTTAATATTTTAGACATACATAAGATTAATTATTTATATTAACATTTTTTTCATAAAAAATATGTTGTACGAATATTACATGTTATTTATTTCATGTAAATAGAATATATAAACAGATAAAATATTTAATCTATAATCACAATCGTACTATTTAAATTATTATAACAATTATCTTTATATTGAAATCGTAGTGACGCTGTAAAACTATGTGATCATATTTTCACACAATGATTGTGGCTTCGATAACTATAGAGGCAACACAGGCCGCAAAGCATAGGGCAGACAAAGAGAACCTTGATGAAGATACTCAGTTTTTCTCTTTTCACCCGAATACGACATATTGCAATTTGAATGACGGAACTTAACGCAGCGCTCTGTCTTATCAAAGCAGGGATTTTCCCACAAACAATTTAAATTTAATTTCCCCGAATGGCAATCGATCCCACAACCACTAACGTTTATAGTTAAACGCTATCCCATTGCGCCACGACGGCCTTTAATGCCTTTGGTTAGATTAAAATTATTTAAATAAGTGATAATGAACTTAATATATCAATTGTAAACAAAGAGGACTTATTAACTTTGACTTTTGACATTGGTCATATAGAATACCCACATGATTAAAATATTATTTTTAACAAAAATATAAATACGTTGGAAGTCACCGAATTCTTGGAATAAGTAAACTGCGGCGATAGATCAAGATTGTGTTTTTTGAATACAATTTCTTTAATTTTTTTATAACTTTCATCGCTAGTGACGCTGACGTCAAATTCATTGTTGTCATCTTCATCCATTGGTTTTTCTAAATCAATAACATCGGTATTCTTAACCGATACTATTTCATCAAATGTGACATTCCTTTCTTGAGAATTCTATAAACGAAATTAAAATATTTAACTGTAACGTCTAAATACTATGTTATGGGTATATTGTTGTCGATGACCTTAGTATTCTTCTCTACTTCAAGACAGCCTTGTGAGTTTTTGATAGACTCATTCTGAAATAATTTAAAATTAATTAAATATCAAATTGATTGTTGGTAATTATTAATAATTTATGCATATACTAGCTTTCCGCCCGCGGCTTCGCCCGCGTGAAATTCGGTTATATCGCGCGACATGGTAAGGAGTAGCCTATAATCTTACCCAAGGTCTAGACTATTTGTCAAAATTGGTTAAGTGGTTTAGGTGTGAAAGTTGTAAACAGTTGAACAATTTTACATGATTTTATGTTTGACAATAAGGAACTTCCATACAAACTTCCATCCCCTATTTCAATCCCTCCACCACTCGTTTCGCGATAAAAAGTATCCTATGTCCTTTCTCAAGTTCAGTTCTATCTTCGTACCGAATTTCATCAAAATCGGTTCAGTGGTTTAGGCGTGAAAGCGTAACAGACAGACAGAGTTACTTTCGAATTTATAATATTAGTAAGGATATGCATATATGAAGTAATAAATAAATTAAATCAAAATGTGTAATTTTATAAATATTTTTAGTTTTTAAGAATCTACCACATATTAATGTACTTAGGTGACCTAATGTACTCTTTATTTTAATAAGGACAACTCTGGCTCAGTATGGACCAGGTCATGATGCAAGAGTATATTATATAGTATGTCCTAACCAAATAAAAATATCAACCGGATTATGCGTAATATCAACCGGATTATGCGTAATATCAAAAATATTAAGTACTTGACAAAAATCCAAGAATTGTGATGGAGGCATCAACACATTGGAAACTTGTGTATTTGTTAAATCAATCTCTTCAATTTTCTCATCATCCTCTTCCACATTATTTTTCTGGAGGATCGTGACCTTTATTGTATTAAATAAATATAAAAATTATAAATAAGTATAATGCAATTTAAGTAATAATATTCTGCATATATGTATAAACATTAATAAAATCCCACGACGGGTGCCATTTTCTTAGTTATTTGTAAAGAGCTTTGAACAATATATGAGTATTTAATAATTAATCATAATTATGGATGCCACAATGGAGCCATGATGGCAAAATGGCTTAAAAACCACAATAGATCCATCATGTTTCCATTATGGTTACACCATGGATCCACTATGGCCTTCAAACTGCGAGAGAATAAATTATCATAATATTTTTACATTGTAGTTACATAAAATAATATTAATTATAATTCTGTATAGAGACATAACAGGATTGAACCGGGCATACGCTGTCTTTGTGCTAAGAACAAAAATACCATAGGGTACGGTACGGGAGTATGTCAACAATTCCGTTATTTATTTCATAGGTTCTCTTTGACTACCTTGCTATGGGAAGTAAAGCGTGAAACTATAATGAATATACGAGTATTACGAACTTGTTCCTGAGAGATGTTCTTTGATTGCACGTTTTCTCCTATTTTATCGACGTTTTGTAAAGCGCTACAATTCACTTTCGCAACAATCTCAAATGTTTTTGCATCACTTAATTTTATATCTTCTAATATATGAATTAATTTCTTGTCAGAATAATTTAATTTGCAATCAATCGATTCTTCACTTGTAGTTGGAAAATAAGTTGATATATATACGTCTTTAATCATCTCATCTGCTTTCATTTTCTTCGGCTGATTATCTAAAGGCTCAGAATCAACTCTTTTGATAGATATTTTTTGTGAATCTTTTTTTTTAATCTACAAAAAACACGTTATTTAAATAATGTTTTTACTTATTATAATATCTTAAAAAACATGTTTTTTTTTTTTATTTGATAATTATGGAGGGCATAATTAGGAAAATGCATAACATATTTATTTTCTCGGTATCCAAACAGTTTAAGGAGGAACTGGATTAAAGCATTTGACACTGCAATGTCTTTAATATAGTTGTGTATACGGTGGCGGAGCAAAAGTTAAATTTTATATGGGCAAGGTATATTTGGACTCGTAGTATTTACCGCTCAAGTCTCTACAAAAAAGAAAGGAACTCCGCTCGGAGCTCTGTGTTCCAAAAGAAAACAAGTCTTTACAATATAGTAATTTTTATATAATATAAAAATCAATCATTAACTGTACGTAATAAAAAATTAAACATAATAAACAATAAATTTACCTGATCTAATTTATAGCTGAAAAAGTCTAAATCAATGGTGCGGAGTTGTAGTTTTGGCATCTAAAATATAATTAGTCTATTCAAATCAAATGCAATTTAATTCTTAATTTAAAAAAAAATGTTTTTGTTAACATTACTTTGCTTACCGTTATTGCTTCATTATCCACATTCTTAGACATATTAAGCCAAGAATCTTGTATATTATTTGTAGCATTGGAAGTATTTTTATCAATTGTTAAGTCTACTTTTAATATAATGTTGTCGTTAGAATTTGTTAATTCTTTAATTTCTTTAATTAATTTGTTTAATTCATCTTGTTTATTTTTTATATTTTTAAGAGTAACAGGTCTTTCGTGAGTCATATATCTTGCTAGTTCTATTATATTTTTCCTATCTGAACAAAGCAGCTCATATTTCTTTTTATTAAAATCATTGAGCAGTTTTTGTTTTTCATTAGCTAAATTGTTAATACTGTCACGTAAAGAATCTTTTTTATTCATAATTTTAAGATAATTTTGAATGAATGGAATATTTTCATATCGCTGTTTCGATGTTAGCCAAAGATCTTCATATTTTTTAATACCACTGTTAACTCGTTCAGTAGTGGACAAAGTTCTCTCTTTAGCTAACAACAATTCCTTTCTTAGTTCTACGTTTGCCGATTTTATAGTCTCGAGAGCAACAAGTAAACTAAAAAATGCAAAAAAATAAGTAACATTTTAACAATTAGTGTAACATTAACATTGAACATTCACCTTTTAACTTCTTGTTCAGCCAGCCTAATCTCAGTTTCCAATTCTAAATTACCGTTACTTATAAAATTACATGTTTGCTTTTGTTGTTCAGCTTGCTTGTTTAGTTTATTTACTAAAAACCTTTGAGCTATAATACAAAAAGTTAATTAAAGAAAAGGAGGTATCTAAAAGTTTGATGTTTTTTTTACAATGTACCGCACCTACTCTTATAAAATCTGTAGGATGTTGAAAGAATTGAAATCTAAAATGGATTTCAAAATAAATAAGTAAAGTAAACTGCTAATAAGATAAAATTTGTAAACTATTTGTTTATCTTTCAAAGATGTTATAAAAATTTTCTTAGCCATTATCTGAGTGGTGCACATTTAAAAAATATATATTACTTTAAGATTAAAATTAATATGAAAAATACCTTTTATACAGTGGTTTGCGAGTACAATTTTTAATTGGGATTTATCCACTTCAGTGGATATTTTTTCCAAAGCCTGAACATCATTTGAATCAGTCATAATAGCTTTATTTTAATTGAATTTATAATTGCACTTTTTTTTGTTGTAAGAAAGAAAGATTGCCGATATAATGTTGTAATGGCGGGAAATGATTCTTTTAGCAGTACCTGTAATGGCAACAGACAAATAATATACAGCCTTTTTAAAAAATACGTATACGTAAAAAATTTTTTATTTGTATTTTTAAATTTTGGACTGAATCTTTATCTTAACTCAATTTCTTGAATACAACGTTTCAAACATATAAAATTATTTTTAGTATATCGTAAGTTATCAAAAAATCTTAACGTATAGGTATCTAATGACCTTTGCATTAACTTATTTTTTTACGGTTAAGGTTTTAAGGAAATATAATTTATTTTAAGTCCTTCTTGTTATTATTCATATTAATTAACTTTTCATTTAAATGTAAAATATTAAGTATTGTTTTAAACATAAAACAGTGTCAATTATGGATAATCTATGACATTTAAAACCCAATAAATTTCCAAAAGCAGATACAGTATCATTGTACTTGAAATACTTGACATATAATAATATTTCCATCTCTAATGGGGCCAAAATAGATTGTAATATTGTTTTTTTTTTTGCGTTTTTTTAAATTGATATTTAGCGTTAATTATTTAAATAGTAAATTGCGTTTTTTTAAATTGATCTTTAGACACATTTTTTCTATTCTTAAGTTTGAATATGTAAAGAATAATATTAATCTAATATGAATATTACCTACTCAATAAATTTACAATACAAAAAGGCGTACATTTATTGATAATGAAATATTTTTTTAATTTGAATGAATAGTTAAATACTTTTTTGGATAAAATAGGTAATTATCATAAGTAAACTGGCTCAATAACACTACTTTAATCTCTTCAAGGATGTCTCATGGCAATTTATCTTTTAATTTTTCAATTAATTATTTTATTTTCAAGTACTTTACATTTTATTGCAGGAAACTCGGAATATAATTAATTAGTAAACTTCTTATTTCTTTAATTTAAATTCTTATTTTCCGTTCGCCAAAAGATAAATGAATAAAATAACAGTTTAAGATCAAAATATTTTTATTACATATAAACAGTGCTTAATATAAATGAAACAAAAGAAATTTAATACCTAAAATTTATTAACAAAATAGTGTCATACAGTTATTTAAAATAACAAACATAAATGATAATTTATAATACAGCCTAGCATCCTAAATAAACCAGGTACTTTTTATAAATTTATCCCACAATTAAAAGTAAAAAACAAACAACCACGAATGCAGCACGAAGGAATGTTGGCTAACTCTAGAGGTCAATCACATCCACCGACTCGGGTGCGTCTCCATAGTCCACACACCCGCCTGTTTACACTGACCATAGACGTGAACACCCGGACTGAGCAACTTTTAGCACCGATTCATATAAACATAAATTTCATCTTACATTTTTTATACGGTAATATATAGTTATAACTTGCGCAGCCTAGGTCTCTACGTCTATGCCTCAACTTTCCATTGTCCAACAATTGTCCAAGTGTCCATGTCACACATTCACTTTGGCAGTGTAAATTACTAGCTAGCACCTATGCCAATACCAACTCAAGTCTAAACCATATCTTTAGCTTTTTTCCAAAATTCTAATAATACTGCTCTTTACAAACATATTCTATATTATACAACTGCATATTTTCATATATTATACATTTATATAAGAAAAATATACAACAAATTATTTTTCACATCTATACACAAATTATATATTTTATGCAATATTCTCTCTCAAATAGTGCAAGTCAAAAGTTTTTATATAATACATAATATTTATTATTATATTTTAGAAGACATTATGCTTTCACAAAGATTAAATTTTTGGGGCAAATGTATATTCCTAATGTTTACTTTGGTAACGTTACACGATATCAATTGTAACTTTGCGTGTCATAGGAATGCGTAAACATAGGATCTAAATGCAAAACAACCGGACAAGTCATATTCATCACTCCACGGAGGGATACGAAAGAAAGCACATCACTCTGGAATAACATAATATTAATACTTAAAAATACACTTTAGAATAACTACTGGGTCCCTTTAAATTATAATAAATTTTATATCGTACTTTTAAATTATCATGTTTCGTACCGCCAACATTCACTAGGTGCGCGACCGCCACGCGGCCGGCCGGGCGGGCCCGGCGGGGTACACATTCTCTACTTCCACAGCGGCTACATCAGTCGAATATTTTCAATTTTTAAGGAAAATAGATTCTCACCAAAATATTTGAGTCGTCGTCGACCGCTTCGCGCGCGGCGCGAGGCGGCCGAGGAGGATAGTACAGTGGTCTGTCTAGAGAGCGCCTCGGGGCGGCGGCGGACGGGGCTCATTAACTGTAGGGCTGCGGGTGCAGGATCTCCGTCAGCAGGCGCTTCAGCGAGTCCACGCCGGTGAGGAACCCGCAGTCGGGCCCGTGGTGCGGCGTGGCCGTGGCCAGCGGCGACTCGGCCGCCGCGCCCGCGAACGCCGTGTGCGCGAAGTCGATCATGCGGATGTCCACGCGCTCGTCGGGCGCCGCCGCCGCCGGCGCGGGCGCGTCCAGCACGAGCGCGGGCGCGGGCGCGTCGGCCGCCGGCGCGGGCCGCGTGCGCGCGCGCTTGCTGCCCTCCGCGTCGCTGTCGGGCTCGGGCTCGCCCTCGTGGCGCCACGACTCGCTGCTCGTGGACGAGTAAGCCATCCAGCTGTCGGCGGAGTCGGGGCTCGGCGGCTGGTGGCGCGGCGACCCGCCCGATCGGGAGTTCTCGCCCTCCTCGTAGCCGCCCATCGTCTCCTCCGAGTGCGACACGAAAGGCTCTCGAGCGTCGCCCGATATCTCGTCGTGCAGCGTGGACATGTCGAAGTGCCCGGGGGACGGCGCAGACTCCGAGGACCCGGACGCGTCACCCTCGTACTCCGAGGAGGCCCCGCCGCTGGTCTCGTCCGGCGGGAGCGAGCTGACCACGTCACCCTCGTACACGATGAGCAACGAACTGCAACGATAAATATATATATATAAGCCACAAATTTAAGTGACTTAAATTTGGATTGGATATTTTCAAGGATATTGATTAACAAATGTATGATGCAATAATAAAACTGTAATATTAATAAAATACACAAAATTAACCAAAAGCCAATAAAATATTGCAATAAAATAATAAACTTAAAACTAACACGAATCGATACAATAGTCAATAGCAAACCCTTATAAACAACTTCACCATACCAACATTCACTCTAAATCAAATGTCAATAAGTGACAAAGTCAAGCTCGATACTACAAACGACAAATTACATATATATAGAAAGGAGGTTCAAAATAAATACGGTGACATTCTAGTTTACGGTAAAAATGTGCTCACCAGGAATAGAAGCGGTAACTGGTCTGCTTGGCGATGGCGCGGCGCAGCGCGTCGAGGTCCCGCAGCACGCGGCGCACGACGCGCGCGCGCACGGCGCCGGCGCCGGCCGCGAAGAAGTCGCGCAGCGCCTCGCGCAGGCCGCCCTCCGAGAGCGCGCGCCCCCAGTACTTGTCGCGGCGCACGCAGGCGCCCGTGTCGGGCACGTACACCTGCATGCCGCACAGGCGCACGCCGAGCGTGGCGGACGTGCTCGCGGCGCACTTGGCTATCTGCTTGGTGCGCTTCTCGGCGCTCGCGTCGTCGCCGTGCTGCCGCGTGCCCATCTTCAGGTCGAGCACGCACGGCCGCCGGTACGACGACGTTATGTTCTCCATCATTAGGAAATCTAGTATCATTATACATATATTATTACCGATTGACCGCAAAAAAATATTTTATCGCAAATATAGTACGATGAGAGCGTAGAAGAGAGAGCGAGACCCGATAAAATAACTTACATTGCTTGTTAGAATTGTCCATGTGCGCAATGCTTTTGAGCACTTCGCTAGCATTGCCGTTTCGGTGCACTTTAAATCTGCAATAGAAAAATTAAAATAAAGTAAGGCTGCAAAGATACACGAGCGACGTCGATAAGGAGCTAATTGAAACACAAGAGTTGGCGTTATCTCTTATATTGTTACATTGCAATCAAACTGTATGAATTACCACGACTCCACGACGCAAGTCACATTCGGAGGCGCGCCGTGTGGAATGTGGATCGTGCATCGCTCACGTTAGTGGGATAGTCATGTAAGTATTGCGATGATATGAATTAATGGCGACGTCGGGAGCCGGACCGGCGTACGTCATAGTTTCTGAAATATGATAAAGGACACATGACAAGTGTCGAGGAGTGTACGGCTCGAGCGACCGGGAGAGCGACCACGCTCGGATACGCACTTGAACACATCGTCGCGCTTGCGCTTCCCGCTCAGCGACTGCTTGCGCCCGTTCTCGTCGCGGAAACATGGAGAGTACCGCTTGTCCAATTTGGTGCCTCCCGTATGCGAGGCCTGCATCACGCCTGGAACAAACGGCCCACACATCATTGCTTGCTGCTGTGCGTGCGACACGTGCTAACACTAATATATTAATATATATCACTTCACTCTTCTTGGCAACCATTACAATATTTACAAGTTAATATTTTACGGTGATGCTATAGCATTGAACTAAACGTTCCAATTTACAAATTAATAATTTACTGTGATCGGTAACAGGTCTGGAAGTGATATCGGTTATATGAAATATTCTAGTATCTACTCTGTATAATCTGTATATTTACTTACTATTATAGTGCTTGTTCCAGCGTTCATTTAATAAATGAAAAGTGAAAATATATAATTTACGTAATTTTAATAAGGGTTTGTATATCTTTTGTAATGAGTCGTTGTAAGGAAGTGTATGTATGTATTTGTTTCAGTGTATGTAGTGCGATACACTACACCACATAGTGTTATATAAGGAGGATATTCATGTGTGTTGTGAATGTAGGTTTAAGTAAAGGTTTACAAACCCATAATGTAAAATTACCGCTAGGACGCTATTAGGGGCGGTTGTGTGGAGAGCCGCCGGCGTCGCTCCGCCCGCCGCAGCGCCGCAACCCTTGCGACAACAAGGAAACTAATATTGTGTTCCTGACCCCTGACCCGCTCCCGCTCCTCCTCTTACGCTCAAACCCGCCAGCCCGACCCTAACGAAACGCATGCCATTCTACTTGAAATACCACTGATTCCGGTACTCGATTGGCAATTTATACGTTTTCAAATAATCACATTTTTAACACGAAAAAATATTGTTTTAAGAATAATTATATCTTTTATTTATAGTTAGGTTTTATGTCTGATAAGGGATTTGTTTAACTAATGTATTTATTAATTGATTCATTAGCTATCAAAAATGCCTTAATTAAAGATAATTGGCATTTGTAATCATAGGATAAGCAGTACTGTAAATTCCCTTTACCATATACTAAATACAGTTAAAACCATCATAAATTATATATAATATTAAATTCCCTTCTATAGATTTTTTAATACTTGTTTAATGATTTAAATATTTTTTTTTTTTATAAATATAATTTGTATTATACTGTCAATAATAAGAAAAAGTTGAATTAAATAATATAAACATACTTTAATACAGCTTATCCTACTTATGGTTAAATTTATTGACGTCGAAACGGACGGAAGGCCAACATAGCCTTCCGTGTGTTTCGACGCGTAACAGTTAGCAGTTACTTTCACGGTAACGCTCATTAGTTAATAGATTTACAATTTTACGGTAACAAGGTTTTATTATTTAAATAAATAATTGCGGTCGGCGGGTTTGTTCATCTTCACTCAAGCATCTCTCTCATGCATACAGCTCAGTTTGAAATGATGATCACGATTCAGTTCAAACGAGCAGCAAGGAAAGTTTAATCCAATAATATTTTAATCATGTTATCCCATCATCTTTACGTTACGCATCGACAGATAGCCGAGTATCGATAAAAATGTAGCGGCGTTATTACGCCGTTATGGTACTTGGTCTTCTGTGACGCAAATAGTTGATAAAATACACAGAATATCTATTATAGTAACATTCAAACAATAAATACTAAACAGCGTAATACATGAAAACAAAAATAAAAGCGATAACTTCCTTAGTGCTCGAAAATGCATAAACAACAAACAATAATTATTTGGAGACTAAATAAAAACGGAACATCAAATACATAATGATAAAATAGAAATCAAAAAATAAATATTTAATGCAATGAATGATAATGAGGCATTCAGCGAAAACATAAAAGCGTACCGAGCAAACGCTTAATCTCCAACGTGAACATAAATCGATGCTCACCTTTGTATCTGGGTACGAAACTCTGGATGTCCTCCGGAATGTTCTGGTAGAAATGCAGCTCGCGTATATTCAGTGGCTTGATCACTGTGCTGTCATTCAACACCAAAAGTCTCGTGTGCCCGCCCACCTGTTACAGCATTTCAAATTAATGAAACTCGTGACTGGAAAATACCGACTGGAGAGTAAATCTAATAAGTATATATTGTACGAGTATATAATAACTTTTTTTTTATTTCAGCTATAAGTGCTCGAAAATGAAAAACATTTTATCTGGATGCATATTACTATTTATACATAGAATTTCCATATTATTTAAAAAAAAATGCATGCTTCAGGGCCTCCAAGATAGAAAAAATAAATAAATCCTAAAATGATTCGATATTATTTTTCGTAAGTATATCAATTCTATGTCATGTGTTTAAAATAATAATCTATCTGTTAACCTCGAATGAATTTAATTCGAATAACTTTTGACCTTTCAATATAATTTTGTCCTCGCTATCGATCATTGTTACTATCAGTTTTTTTTTATTTTTTTGGCTTAGAGTGTTCATGCACTACAATTTTAAACGCAACACAATGTAAGTAATATTTATATTAATATAACAATTCAAATATGATTTTAGGGCATTACAACATGCTTTTAAACTATTTAAATGTTAGATAAGTATGTACGTGGCTTAGATATTCGCGATTATTACACATATTAAATGAAATTATTTTAACTGGATTAATCGGGTATATTTTAGTATACGGAAACAAATTTTTGGAAACCCGACGTTTCGAACACTTTACAGTAGTACGGACTACTGTAAAATGTTCGAAATGTCGGGTTTCCAAATCGTACTGTTAAAATAGTTTCATTTAATATTTAAATATTTTTGATTTTGTTATATCGATAATTTGTGGTACATATTTATAAATATTTTAATTAGGAATTCCGCCAATGAGTAATCGGTTTCACTAACATAACAGATTATTTATTACGTATGTTTGTTTATTGTGTGCGCAGATGTATAAGAAATTAAATTAACGTATTAAATCATATAAATAATCCTAATTTAAATGCGTTCTTCTGCCGATGACATGAATTATTAATGTTTTACCATTAAATACGTTGTAATAATATTTTATTGTTATTTTCTTTATCAGGAATATATGTGTTAGAGTAGTAACACTGGTTTAATACTTTTCTGAAAAAAGATAAATCTCATCAACGATTTTGGTCACTTTAGAAAAATAGAAATGTTCCAAAATTATATTTCATGCCTAATCAGATGACAAATCTTTCAAAATCTAGCGAAGTGAACGTTTGAGCAAGTAATACAAAGTATTTCCATTATTAAGATGTGCAAGAATAAATTATAAAATTTAAACATTTTTATAAACTCTGAGTATATATATATATATATATAAATCTAAACCAATAATTGTATTTAGAAATTGGACGAATATCAGAATGTGTCACATGTTAAAATTCAACATGACTGTTGCCAAATATTCGTTATATGATCAGTAATTACATATTATTTAATTACTATCTGAAACACGAAATGATTATAAAAATACGTATCACTTAAACTATTTCTTTACTAGAGAACTTTGGTGGAATGGTGGAATTTGTAATGACAATAGCCCATTTTCATAGTTGACCGTCTGCCAGTTACCGTGAAGAATTTATTAACATGTATAGTATAGTCATGTTTATACATAGTTATACATAAATATTACGTAAGAAAACTATTATAATAAAAGGGTTTACATTTTCAACTAATGTAACGTAATCTGTAACAAAATCGGGATGTCTACGGTAGAGGTAAATTTTAAAAGTAAAAAGAGTTTATAAAAAATCCATGCCTGGCATAAAATAAGGAAATATATATATCGGCGTGATATATTTTACTTTGTATTTAATAAGAAACCTTACTTGTCGTACATAATTCGCTTATAAGCGTGGTGTCACGATTTTACATAAGTATGGTGTGTATTTTTGAGTGTGAACCGACAAAAAAAAACAAAAAATGAACAGCTAGACAAATAAAAAATTAAAAACAACTGTTGCTATATACGAATCGGTTAGGTATTAGCAAATCTCTACAGTGCGACGTGGAATACTGTAGAAGTCAAGTTATTATCATAGCGATTGTTAATTAGTTCACGGGCTGTAGAACAAAGAACAAGAGAAGGAAACTATGCAATTACGCGTTCATTCTTCGCAACTTATCTGAACAAAGAGCTAGGTTCACATTAATTAGAAACGTCACAAAGTGTAACTGTTAAGAGCTTTTTTTCCTTCAGATTGCAATCTGCTTACATATTATATAAATATAATATAAGAGGATTTAAGTAAAGTTATTGAAAACTAAGAAAAGACACGGCCGTGTTGCATTTGAGAAGTGACTGTCAATTTCCTCAATGGTCGTAGTTCTAATCCCCACTCGGGGAAGTGTAGGAAAGGTTGTGCAGTGACGTCGAACAAATCAAATGGAGTTGTGAATACTAGATTCCCCTACCCACACCAAAAAATAAGGACTAAATACCCTCGCGTTAGAATTTAAATTATTTTTTGTGATTTTGTAGCTAGGCTTACATATATCTGAAATAGAATTCAACCATCTACAAACGAAGGCGAGGAAATTTTAACTAAGCGTTGAAGATTTAAGTACCACGTTTTAATAATATTCTCGCTAAGCATCGAGGTCGCAGGAAAATTTTGCATGGCTATGCAATAAATTAGACAAAAGACTCACGCCACCATAACATGCATAAACAATGTGCCTAATGTTCCTTATCTATACAATGTTTACAGCGAAGAAGCTACAATAGTGTTATTTAGCAAAATTAAATATTGGCCTGGTTAAATTTGCCTTCAAAAGTAAAGGCATTTTCCATTATATCAACATAATAAAGCCGCTCAACATGTGTATGTTATATGGATATTTTATTCTTGGGCACATATTCGTCACTTTCGCCAGAATACTAACTATAAGACATTACGTTTCCCATCATGATGTTATAAAAAGTAACCGTTGAACATATGGAAATCAAACGACCAAGGTATAAGAGATTGTGGGATGTCATTGAGCCTCGTTCTGAACACGTTTAAGCGATGGTGATATTTCCCTTTCACTTGGAGTCAACTCTTGCCATAGTAAAGTTCGCACATATTGATGATATTATTATTTCATTGCATTTAAAAATGACTATACTTCAAAAATAACATTTAACATACGAATTAACCTAAAACATTTGCCGTACATTAACTTCTTGTTACCAAAAAAAATAGAACATTGAAGTTACCAATTTCAAAGTCCAAGTAGAACAAAAAGATCTAGAAGCTGTTATATTTTATCTTTTATTCAAGAAAACAACTATATGCAAAAAAAAATCTTTGCAAATATGTGTCAACAATGGTAGGAATACAATAATAGGAAAAGTTTAATGATTACTTCAGTAATATAATAAAAATATTATATATAGGTTTTTTTTTGTTACAGGTTACTTACCTGATTATTAAGAGGGAGTACATCAACCTCGTGCCCGTCATCAGGTGAGAGAGTGTGTACGACGGGCTGCGCGCGCTTGCGATCCAGCGCGCGCCGCTCCGGCTCCCCCATGCCCCAGCCGAGAGAGTACACCATTACTTCGGCCGAGCCACCGCCGCCGCTGTCCAGCTAGAAACAATTAAACTGATTTACATAAAAGTCCTTCATTATAAACAAATTAATTATTAAACAAATTAATATTATCCCAACACTTTTCTTTTTTTTTTGTTTATGTTCGTCATGTTATTTAATAAATATATTTCTATAAATTGACTAGCCTGACCTATTTAGAAAATGTGTGCCGGAAAATATGTCGCTGGGCCAATGCCCAACCGCGCCCTACCTTAACAGTGGCCCTAAATAGTTTATTTAATGATCAATCACCTAACTTTTATTGTCTCGTTAAACGGGAGATGTTCAGCATTTAACCCTTGTGAAAAAAATGTCCTTAATAACTTTCTGGGTGAAGAACAATTTTTGATAACTAAATATAGCAATTGAGGAGATCATTGAACGATACAATGTGCTGTTACTTAAATATAATCAAAATGATAAGATATATTTTTATATCAACAAAAGTAATAATAACAATGTATAATGTTTTTATTTAAACCAAGATTCATATATTGACGTCAAGATTAGTCTTTCTAACACAGAGATTAAAACCCGTTTTTTACTGTCAAGAGCTTAAACATCTCACAAATATAAGGGTTACTTTTCCTTGGCAATATTAATTTATAGTTCTTTTGTTGGTAAACACCATCAATGTAACAGTTGTCTTACACTTAAGATAACGTATCGACAGTAACTATTTACAATTATTCCAGATTGTTCTCTCTTTGATATAAATAAAACAAAACATGGCGCCAATCACTATTTATTTGCCATTTTGTATGAGAACAAATAACTTTAAATCTAACATAAATATTAGTCTAACAGGCTAAGTGTCACGGTAGAAATACTTAAGTACTGATAAGAAATAATACCACAGCCTTATTCGTAACTGTTTATCGAATACTTCAGAGATTATTTTATTCAAAACATAGAAACGTAAATTCTATACTGGATTAACAGAATATGATTTTTTAATCTCAAAATAAAACAAAATATTCTAGTAATTTCTACCGGTTAACGTAAAAATTTTGAAACAAAATATTTAATTTAGAATATAATTTTAAGTATTTTTTTTTTTTATGGATAACGGATGGCAAACGAGCAGAAGGACCACCTGATGGTAAGTGGTTACCTTCGCCCATGAACATCTACACCACCAGAGATGTTGTAGATGCGTTGCCAGCCTAGAGGATAGAGACGGAAGGGGAGGATAATGTAGTAGTCCGCTATCGGAACCACCACATTTTTGGGAATGAATGGGTGGGAAAGGGGAAAACCTGGCTTACATGCCATCGAACCGGAACACATCACAAGATATTTGGCGGTTCGTCTTTGACATGATAGTGGTC
Source organism: Philaethria dido (assembly GCA_033558755.1). Taxonomy (NCBI): domain Eukaryota; kingdom Metazoa; phylum Arthropoda; class Insecta; order Lepidoptera; family Nymphalidae; genus Philaethria; species Philaethria dido. The sequence continues at coordinate 89,677 of JAKGSA010000332.1, read as the reverse complement.
GCGAGCCAGACGGAGGACGAACCTCCTACCACCAAACGAACCAAAAAAACGAACCAAAGTTATCATAACTCATAGCATATGCAGAACAAAGCGAAATATGGTCTTTAATTACATATAAAGACTAAATAAAGACTTAGTCGTGCACTTCTTAAGTAACTAAAACAAATATTCACTATGACGTCATATAATGTTCCTTTTATAGAGAAAGACCATAATATCTTTCAATATTTGTTTCCGCAACATTTTCCTCTATTGCGTCTGTTAATATAGGATATTAATAAACAATAGCATCGTAATTTACACAGATATATTAAAAATGGTTTTAGACAATAAGCCCGCAACTATAAAAGTTATCTTCGAAAGCAATAATAGAAATTTATCATCATTTATCACAATAATCATCTAATATTGTCAAGGTTTCTGAGAAATAACTTAATTATATATAAAAAAATTAATTAAAAAATAGAAAACAGTAAAGCAATAAAAACTTTAGATGACGCAAGGTTAGGAGCAAGTTGCACAAGCGCTTCAAAATGGCTTTTGATTACTACAATGTGCAAGTGCAATGAAATCAAATGAACAATAATGACTTCGTCAGTGTACTTTTAAAAGATTCAGTCGAGAACTAGTTTTGTTCGGCCATAAGCCAGGTCAGGAACCGCACTGGGTGCTGACCGGCGTACACTGCCACAGTGCGGCCCGGTAACTGACCGACCAGTTATTACAAAAAGAACGCATAAAGCCCGCGGCGGTCACGTCTCCACGCAAGGGTACTGTAGGACATAGTACAATTACAAAAGGGTCACGTAGGTCAAAACTGACATAAAAATAATACATATAATTAAACATTCATATCAAAAATACTAAGGAAAAAGATATTGTACGAACATAAAAACATTGATACACGCGTAAGTGAATTATGTACTGACGACGGAGCGGTAAAGTATTTGTTTTACATTAAAGACATACGTAATAATTAAATATCTGCCGTAATATCGTTTTAATATCGTCTTTTGTATATATAATGACAAAGTATTCATAAGACAAACTATAAAGCATTAAAATAGCATAGTTATTTTAACAATATACCTTACAAATAGATTGATTTTAATAATAGAGCTATCTTATAAATAGAATATGAAATTTTGTCAACAACTAGTTGTGTTAGAGTCACAAATATCAATTGATCTTTAACACCTTTGAACAGATGCCTGTGACGTTCTTAAACAACTTTGTGTACAAATGGTAGGGAGTGACGTGCGTGTGGCGTCGGAGATTTAAAGCAACGGCGTCACCAAATTAGAAGTGAACCCGCGGCGAAATCTACACACCGAAGATATATTTGCGTGACGCGAGGCCCCGCCCTGAGCTCTCGGTCGCTGCTAACCCAGCAAACCAAAAAACACCACGACGCCCTTACGTCATAACAAACAGAAGCACAAAAATAAATGTTCATAAATATATTGCACTGCCAATAATAACTTACAATAATTGCCAACTGTAAATAACATAAGACACCACACTAGAGTGGAAAGGTAAAAAACATAGTGAAGCAAAGTGCTTCACCAGATATATTTTATACTAGTTGACTCGCAATATACATATAGTGTCCAAAATATCTCTGATATGATCTGATATAAGATTGATAGTTTCCGAGAAGTTTGCCATGTTCTAAGAAGAAAAGAAATTCAATGGGAATGAATCCTTCAACTTAGTTTTATTGTATTTATAGATTGGCGCACCTATTTGAATTTAATCATTCTAATTAACTAGAATGAACTAAAATTGATAAAATATTGGTGAATGAACTAAAATTAATAAAATATTTTTAAGTACATTCAAATAAATAGGTATATAACAATACAATTTACAAAAGCAACGGACGTAATTTTCGAGCGTAAATGTTTGAATAACATTAGATAGTGGACATCTGGTCACGTACAAGAATTCAACCAACTAAAACTGGTTTGATTGGGACTATCAAAGTTGTCATAACAGTACGTATGTAGGTACATTGTAAGTTACAAAAAATATAGCATATCAAGATAAAATATTTAATAATACCATTTTATATGATTGTATTTAAAATTCTTTACGAACAAAATATAAATATCTAATGTTAAATATCTAATGATGTGTTCCGGTTCGATGGCATGTAAGCCAGATTTTCCCCTTTCCCACCCATCCTTTCCCCAAAATGTGGTGGTTCTGATAGTGGACTACTACATTGTCCCCCCTTCCATCAGTATCCTTTAGGTTGGCAACGCATCTACAACATCTCTGGTGTTTTAGATGTCTATGGGCGAAGATAACCACTTACCATTAGGTGGTCCTTCTGCTCGTTTGCCGTCCGTTATCAATAAAAAAAAATAAAAAAAAATAATAAATTTAAAAGTAAATAAAGAGACATTTGTGAACCAAAACATAAATAAATAACAGTCCTGTAAAATAATTTAAAACTTATTTAATTTTAAGCTAAACAAATTAAAATGAAATATGTAGTGTGTACCCTTGTTACAAGTCTAAAAGTATACTGTACAAATATGTTTTTAATAATTGCCAAATTTTAATTATGTTCAAGTAATATGATTTTTTTTTTTTTTATGGATACCGGATGGCAAACGAGCAGAAGGACCGCCTGATGGTAAGTGGTTACCTTGGCCCATGAACATCTACAACACAAGAGATGTACTAGATGCGTTGCCAACCTAGAGGATACAGATGGAAAGGGATTTTTATTCTTTTTTTATTTAAGCAAAAATTTATGTGCATATTACTATTCCTATTTTTTTTTTCCTTTAAATAATCATTACTTAAAATAGTTAACTGCAATGTAGTGAATAGAAATAAAGAGCGAATAAGTATTATATGAGAATTAAATGGTATGAAAATATACATTGAACACGTCTAAATTTTCACAATCACGATTATTTTGTCTAAAACATAATATTAGTGGAACATAACGTAATTTCCTGTTTTGAATGTGTATAATTGAAGCTAGTTAATATTTTTTTTTTTTTTTATGGATAACGGATGGCAAACGAGCAGAAGGACCACCTGATGGTAAGTGGATACCTTCGCCCATGAACATCTACAACACCAGAGATGTTGTAGATGCGTTGCCAACTAGAGGATACAGATGGAAGAGGAGGACAATGTAGTATTCCGTTCTCGGAACCACAACATTTTGGGGAAAGGATGGGTGGGAATGGGAAAACCTGGCTTACATGCCATCGAACCGGAACACATCATAAGATATTTGGCGGTTCGTCTTTGACATGATAGTGGTCGCGAGCCAGACGGAGGACGAACCTCCTACCACCAAAAAAATAATAAAGCTACCTGCTTTAATCTTGATATTGACTAAGCGCGATGGATGTGAGTTCATGTCCTAAGAGAAAAACATTTTTATGATAGCTGTATCTGCTTTGTGTTAAAAAAGCTACGCTTTTTTGGATTTGTTACGCAAGATTTTACTTAATTAGAAGAAATGATAAAAAGAATATTCTGTTCATACTTTGCAAAATGTGGATGAAAATCATGCTGAACATGTCCGTTCACGATGTAGGTATGTATAAATCATAAAATAGCCTAAATCTTATCACATACCAATATAATTTGTCTCTTGTATAATTTTCTAGGAATTTTGTGTTAAAATATTTCTAAGCATGTATGAAATGTTGCACAAGTCGGGGCAAGTTCTTGGCATATTATCAAATGTAACTGGATCATAACGATATAATTAAAATTACGTGCATAACATTGTTAAAAATAAGTTACTTTTCAGCTCACTTAAATTATTTTTTCTCTATTATATATGATTCTATAAAAATGTTCGAAAGATTAACAAATCAAGGACGACGGCAAAATAAAATATCGGTCGATGTTGCCTTAGATTTATATTTTTATCTTGTCTATAATAGTCTCACGCCTTGTGAGACTACGGTTTGTGGATATTTTTATACAAAATTATTGTTCATGGGATCAAATCAAAATTTACCAGTTCTATATTGATGATTTAAATAGTCCGTAGTAATTGGTTACAAATTATTTATTTATTGAGTTGTACCCTTTTTACACAGTATATACGTAAGAAACGAAATATGTAAACCGCAAATATATCCAAGCACTGGCGCCTGCATTTATTACAATTTATAATGTCTCAATAATATAAGTATTTTCGAAGCTTAAAAGTTTAAAATTATGACTTGACCTAAATAATGAACCGAGAAAATGTCATAGTTATTTAAAAACCAAGGCACGTCTTTACAACGGTGTTAAGAAATGGAATGTTTCTTACTATATGATTTTATCTAGGTATTTCACATAAAATCTATATATATATGAAATAGGTTAAGTTCATGTTAGTAGGTCGAGACTGGGTGCGTTAACAAACGCCGTGCACGGTGTAGGTATTCCTAGTAGTAAGACTAGTAGGAGTAGCGTTTTGTTAAGTGAATTTCCACGCTGTCTGAGTTATATAAGTTATAAGTATCACATCTTATAACAGTGTTTGCGTAGTTTTATTATATATTTAAATATATTATCATAAAATATGCGCACGAGTACACCAAAACAAGTATAAAACAACATATTTCTTTATTTATAAACATATATATATAATTGATTCAAACAAAACGTGTATCACATACAAATACAGTTTGTCACAGTCAATGATGTCAACAAATTGATAAACTGTTCAGTTTAGATTATGGTCTTACTAATATCTAGTGTGACTAATTTCTAAAGAAAGGAAAAAAATACATGAATCAATCGATAAGGTTTTATTACAGACATATTTTAAATCTTTTTCAACGCCAATAATTCCTTTAAATAAAAAGCATAAGCGAAATACATGGAAAGGGACAATTGCCAAGAATTTACTCATCGTTTTCATTCATGTTAACTCTACTAAGTCGATAAATAGTATTGAACAACAATTGTGTAGTAAAAGTCCATGTCAATAGTGTACAGAATAGAAATATATATAACACGTTTCGTTTTAAATATTATTGTATTATGTTTACGTAATTAGAAAAAATTGGATGAAATAACTAACAATGAAGTTAAAAATAGACCTATTTAATTTTTTTATATTTATATATGTAAATATCCTGATTAGTGCACCGCCTACCACTACTTTATACAAATCCAATATCCAAAGTTTGCCTGGAAGAGATCGCTTTAAGCGATAAGGCCGCCTTATTGTACGCTATTACTACTTCTATGTTATTTGTTTATTTGTGTGCAATAAAAAATATTTGTATTTGTATATAAACCTATGGTATCAGTAAGAAGCCTCACATATAAAATAGATGAATTCGTAATAATATTGTAGATGATTTTATAGTACACAAAACGACTCTTATTCAGAAATCGCATATATTCTGTTAAACAAGCAATATTATAATTTTATAAAAAAATAATAGATATAAGTTAAACAATGTTCACTTTAACTTCAAATTATGACGTTCTATGACAACCAAAAACAACGAACAAAAAACTATAATGAAACAAACAGGTGGCATTATCTTCAAACCGTGAATCGAAATAGGTACTTTAAAACGCAACTACACGCCTACACATTCTAATTTAGTGCATAGCAACAGTTGTACCTACAAACATAAAGTCTTAATAGAAGCACGTTAAAGCATTTATTAAGTAATTCTTTATATATAAATCTTAAGAAAAGCTTTTGCAGAGTAAGTGTTTGAAAAGTAGAATTTCAGTATCTATAAAAAACAAAAGGTTTTTGATCAGAAAACGCTAACGAAAGCTACGGTGTGAAATTTTCGCATGAGCTAGTTTTTATGAGGATAGCGGATATGAGCTCGTTAATAATTTGAATGTAAATGACTAGAGTCAGCGCTTTCGAAAGTAGTACTTGCAATATCACGCGATACAGCACGTGTTTTTCATTGATGCCAAATATCTCCTCAGTCCTCATTACAAAAGTAAATTATTAGTGCGAAAATAATCTACACGATCCCTGAAAAGATCATGTATGATGTCTGGTGTTTCAGTATAGTATTTATGCATAAAACAATACATTTAGTATATTAATATTCACTGTATATTGCTTCAGATACTCTTAAGTCAACTGTAACAACGACATAGTGGTTACTGAGACTACGAAGATAATGGTAAGGTGAGAATGCAATCTTCACTCACAGATGACATTCAGATAAAATGAAGAGATGTTAGATAAGCAAGCAGTAAGTTATCCAAAGACAATAATAATAGCTATCGTAGCTATCGTCCGTTAGACAAGTTGTTATTGAATTTTAGTAGGTTTTTAAGAATAAATAAAAAGGAATTAGATCTAAAAACTCCACTTGAAAAGGTTTTTTAATACAATAAACAATTGTTTATTTGTAGCCTGTCCTGTAATCAGGACATCAGGTCATAGAGGTCAGGTCAAACATCATAGTAAAGAAATCACAACGATACTAACTATATATGTTCATAAGAGAATTTCCATAAAGGCTTTCTACAACTCCTTTATTGAATGTGTCTTGCGACACTACTGTTGTGGGCCAATGGGCAGGTCAAGTCCGCATCGTCACTATCACTAGTTTTGAACTCATATCAGAGCATTTTGCTATAATTAGTTAATTAGTTAGTTGTTTAGATAATAGCTTTAAGTGTCTCTCTTGGTATAGATAAAACTACTACCACTGAATGAACTGACTTACTTTTTGCTTTGAAATCTAGTTTTCGCAAGTCTTACACAAAAAAATAGACAAGTCAAGAAATAAACCAATCATATAAACGTTGAAGTATTATAAGTCAATAATTTCAATAGGTAGATAACAAATTTACGACAGTCTACCTTACCTACTTCCGCAGCACCAGCCAGGGTTATCTTAAGGTAAAATATACATTTGTATACTCTTGACAGCTGTGAACTGACAATGTTTAAATTTACACTATACTTTACATTATCCCGGAAACCTCTAGTCATTTGGCACTAACCATAAATTTTATTTTAAATAAAACAAATTATACTTCCTCAATGAGGTATATTGTTGCCTACAGATTATTTTTTTTATACAAAATCAATTCAAGAAATGTTCTTAAATTATATCAAAACAATTAATTTTTGTGGGGTTAAGAGTATGGAAAGAAATATTATATCCAAAATTTTAAATTGGTACAAAAGTATTCATTTATTTGTATTAAGTATGAAAAAATACTCGACACTAGCGAAATATCGATTAATATTGGTGACATAATGTGTTAAACAACAAAACCAGTGAGAAATAATCCGGTCAAGTCACAACTATCAATGTCAAAGGCAAGACGGTAGAGGCTGTCTGTCTGGTGGAGTTAGTAACAATCTTGCCACTGAGACAATAGGATGAGTAAACAGTTTTACGCAAACCGCGACCTTGTATATGTATCGTATAATATTATTATGATCATATAACATAACAAATCAAGCATGATTAAAATGTTTCCACGAACATTTTTCTTGGGTTTTTCCTAAGAAAAAAGTAATATTATGTTGTTAAGCATTTCAATAAACAAACAATAAGATTGTAATTTTAAAGTGTATTGTGGATATTTAAATTAATTTATGAATGCACAATACTCATTAAACATCGGTTATCTTTAACCTAAATGAGTACTTAAATCTTAAAAAAAGTCTAATTAATATCCAAGCATGTTATTTATTAGATATATAAAAAAAGGTAATAATAATTATCATTATTAGATTATATCATTTTACATCGTACTGCTACGTACTTACAAAGTGCTGCATTATAATAGTGACTAATTCCATTTTAAATAAATAAGAAATAATTTTATTTCTTATAATTCTATAAATTATTCAATAGATTCATAGGTAATACATATTCAACACAAGTTTGGTACCCACTTAACATCGTATAAGTAGCGAAGACGGACACGTGTAAAGTAAAAATAAATGTATATGTGAAATTCAAATTATTAACATATATGGAGATAACAGCTTAACAGGCAGCGATGCGTGTGACGTGGTAGCGGAGCACCAAAATCATACGATATTTATCAACTCGATCAAACGTCTAATGCGCAACAACGCTTGTTCTATTTTTCAAAATATAAAAGATTAGGTGTAATAACAAAGGATTGTTATGACGACTATGTCACATAAAAACAATGATTTACAGAATTTCAATGTTTGTGGGTCGTCTGCCGTCTTTTATATAATAATAGCTTAGCAAATCTACTCATGACATCACAACTCACTTGACTATAAACTTCCTTAAGCCCGTTCGTGGTGAAATCCCAAAGTGGAACACGTTCACGACGAAATTGTCCGTTTCTATCAAAAGCACAAGCACTGCAACAGAATATTGCTCAACACAAGAATCAAATTTTATGATATCCAGTGAAACAGCCCACTAGGTACCAACAAAACGTTCGCGTTCTAAAACAATCACGATCACAAATAAACACTGAGCAGATTTAAAACAGGTTTCTCTTTTAAAAGTAAAATTTGCATTAAATAAAATTCAAAACAACATAAAACACTTGCTACCTCTGGCGTTGCGCACTAGTGACTGAGTCGAGTTGCGAACCACGAATCAATGATGGACGCTGCAGCTGTGTGCTACTCAGTCCGTCTGTGTATTGGATACTCACACATCGAAGAGGAGTAAACCCGCCCGTGCCGAGGCAACGCGACCAGCATTGTTCTCGGCTTAGAGCACTCCCTGGGCTGATACATACTTGTATCTGGTTCGTGATTTTGAATAATATGAACGAGTGGCCCTTAAATATCTACCATATATAACAGTTTTCATTTAATAGAATAGGCTCTTAACATTGTCATAAGATCGAACCAAGGTTAATAAATGTAGCTGCCCAGTAGCTAACACAATTCACCTCGTGCTAGTAATTTTCAAACTTCGCCAACTCCTAGCCTACAAAGTCTGCTTACAAAAGTGTAAAATAATTTCGCTTCCTTTCATACTTTTAAATCAAGCAACGTAGCTGACGCAAATAATATATATTTAAAATGATAAAAATATCTACTTGGATATATTTATCTGCATATAAGGGTTCAACAAATTACGACTATATCATGTAGGTAAAAACTTAACCTTAGCCATAAAATCACAAGGACTGGAATTATTATGGTCAACGTACTATATACATTTTTTAGGAGACAAAAAGCCCTACTTGATAGGGCATTTTATTTTTAACTAAAATTTAAAACCACTATGACAATGTAATAAAATACAATAGAAAACAAAACAACCAAAATGTAACTTACTTCGATATCTAGCTTATATAAGTGGCAGCCAAGCTGAGTGTATGTTAATAAACAATATTTAGAAATATAATATTCTCAAGTTGTGTAACGTCGGTATTCAAACTCAAATATTTTGGTGTGGCATTGGAAACCGTCCGGAGAGTTTTAAATACAAAAATATTTTGGCGTTGATAGTTAAACATTGGTTTTACTTTTTGTCAATAGTTTACTGAAAAATTATACTTTCGATGTTACGTAACGTTTTAAACAATCCAAGTAAAATAAGGTTTTATAACGAGTCTGTTGTTTAAATTTTCACATTAGGTATATCTAGATATGATAGCGATAATAAAGATTTTCCATTAAAATCTTAACAACAAGTGATAAGAATTAAGTATAATCGATTCAAGTTTTGATATATAGCATAAATACGAAAGATATGAAAAGAAAATATAATTATAAAAAAGATTTTATGATGTCTATTGAAAATAAACTAACTACGCTTTATATGTACCAGTAGTGTAGGAAGAACTAGGTAAATGAAGCAGGGATTATTATAAGGTGCAAATTGTGCAAGAAAAAATCATATAGAAAAATAAATATATTTAATCATACCTCCGCTAAATTACTGTCGAGTATTGAAGATGCAACGCTGTGCTCCGCATTGAGCGTCGGAAGAGACGTGCGCCGCGTACCTGAGAGCAACATGGTTTAACATCAACAGTCAACACCGTCGCTAGCGTGCATTGTACAGATATAATGATAAGATAAGCTAGTTTATTCTGCCAAACTGCAATTAGTGTGATAATAATGTAATCCATATGAAAATTATTGATTGATGCTCCAAGTTCACATTTATAGCTGAGCTAATATTTTAGTAGGGTCCATTTTTTCAGTGTAAAATATTATTGCGCACTAAAATTAATTTTCTATAAGTGTACTCGTAACCCTTACGAAGTTCCCTAGAAATCATGTATTGTTTATCATTTTACTAAGTTGTAGTAATCCTTGTAAATAGAGATAGCACTTGCCAGACGTTGAATTAAAGTGAGTGTTCAGCTCAAATATAGGTATTATTGATACCAAATACATTATATTGTTATTGGTTTTGTACATTTCAGTATTATTGTTCAAAATACATTAACCTTCAGCTTATCAACGGATATCCGAATATAGAACCGCGCTCTTAAAATGCTACGCAACTGTTAAAATTGAACTCATCGGCTTATTAATAAATTAGTGGTTTTTACTCAAAATGCTAATTCATCGATATAACAAACGTGAATCAGCCAGTTCACCTAGAGATTAGAAGTTCCACGTGCAGCCGAATCGAATGAAGGTTAAATCGAAAAGAAAACATTTACTGTAGAAATACCACCGTTAATATTTACTCGTCAGTATTATTGACTAGGGCTTAGGAATTCAACTAATTAGGTATATAATTTAATGCTAGAAAATATTTCGACAATATGGAGGCTCTACTTTGTTGAAAGTGAATAGGAAATAAACAGTCATATATGTTATTAATATAAATAAATTTACAGGTAAACGCGGGACAGATAGATAGACAAGGTTTATCTATCACACGGTTCGTCAAGCCGTTCTAATGAAACTTGAACCCATTCATCATCTTCCTATGTAGACTAGTGCCACCAGACTGACATTGCGTATTGCGATGCTAATTACTTACGACACTTTAATACAAAAGTATATTAGAATAATAATTTATATTTTTTTTTTATGTTTTTTTTAATGTAAACATTATATTTTCAAGATTTTCCTGATGACGTTAGAGTCAATGTCATTTATTTAATTAATAAAAAAAAATACTAGTAAATACGTATTGACTAATTACAAAAATTACTTAGTTAATTTAAAAAAATAAAAGATTACTAAATAAACTTTTTGATCATATCAAAAGTAGACAAATAAAGGGGGGTCTATAATAATGCAATAGCATGTAGTAAGATTTAATATTAGAAAATCTAGTTTAAAAATCAACAAATTTGACAATGTTAATAAATTACGAATAATATTATTTCGCTAAAATATATTATTTTCCCTTACATATTGTTCTAGAAGTATCAAAATATTTATGTGGTCAACGACGTGTGGTTATTGCTAAAATTTTATATTATTTTGAGATACATATAATTAGGATAACAAATGAAAAATTAAGAATTTTTGAATGTATTAAGAATTTTTCCTATTCTTAATTATTAAACATAGTAGAAAAAAGTTGAAATGAGTAACTTAAACATTAATAATTATTATAGACCCTCTCTATTTGTCTACTTTTGATATGATCAAAAAGTTTATTTAGTAATCTTTTATTTTTTTAAATTAACTAAGTAATTTTTGTAATTATTCAATAGTTGTACAAGATTGATATTTTAAAGCATAGAAATGGATTTCGGATGAAACTCAGGATGATAGATGAAACACGTTTTAAAATATGAATCGCCAGCAAACAGACAGATATTTAGATATATCATAACATCAGACAAACTGAATCACCGCACAAATCTATTAAATCTAAAAACTCATGTTAAAAAGTCACGAAAACATTTCATATCAACTTATCAGTTTACCAGTGCCAGGAAATTACGACATCGCAACAGTCAGGTGACGCCAGTAGTTATTTTAGAAAGAAATATGAAATTACATTTTATTTTTTAAAATATTTGCAGTAATAAAAATATATACCTAACTACATTAAACATTTTATATGGCGTAAAGATTTTGTCCCCATTAATGTTTTAAATACGAACGTGGTCGACACACGGTTGTGGTTAATTTTGAAGAAATAAAGAACAGTCACTCTTAGGTAAATTGCTATTATGTAATCCTAAACTGACTACAAAAGTCATTGTTCGGCAAACGCTGCGAAAATCATTAATGACTGCACACGTTTATATGATTCATCATTTAATACCTACAAAAAAGTACATGGAGATGTATAGATATGTGACCATAAAAATGATTATTTAAGTTATCATTATTGGTAACTACTTGTGTAACATACAGAATATTTATGAATAGTCTCTTCCTTAAAAATTGTCCACATTATTCAAAATTCTTGAATATTTATTTATACATTTTTAACTAAAAAAATCATAAAAATTTTCATCTAAGCTCTATTTGTATGATTATATTATACTAGTACATAATTTTAATAAAACTTGTCTGTCAATACAGGATATTTTAGATCCCACTCGATAGAATTATTTAAAGTATAATAAATTTAGATGTTTTTCCGATCTGGTTAGGCCGAGTACCTGTCATAGCCACTCGCACTTTTTAATAGATGTAAAAAATTGAACAGAATAATGTATCATTACGTTATCTGGTGAACGACGGAGACATATAAAGATATCAAACATAGAGAGATAATTTAATTTTAGAGACACAATGTTGGATGATAGAACTTCTAAGCCATATAATACCGAAATAGATAAAAAAAGGCTTATGTAAATAAACTTTTTAAATCGCTTTATTTCAGAAGCGATAACTCATGGTAGTAGTGTGATTTTTTTTCCTAGCTTTTTATCTAGGATCGAATAGGTATCATTGACTTGAATGATCTTCAATTTTTGTCTCAGCTTTTTTATGATAAAACTTTAGTTGATGCTGATCCATGTTTGACCTTGAATATTTTTTTGGACATGTAGATTGATGGAGATGGATCCTAGCCTAATTTTTTGGGTTATTTTATGCGGGCTTACTACATATTTCAATATACTAATTACTATTTTGCGAAACTCATCAAAATAGGTAAACTGATGGCAGGCAATATCATATTAAATATGTGCCTAAAATGATATTGAATATATTTCAAATATGTTTTAATAACCCTATAAGTGTTTTAAAATTTAATACTGTGATATTTTCGTTATTAGAAATCTCTGCAGTGGTAAAACGTCGTGACGGGAATTCCGCCTACGCGGGGGATGTTATGACGTCGGCAAGCTTTCCTCTTCCATTAGGAAAAATTTTAATATTTTATAGAATTTTAAACATATACTTTCTTAAGTTTATATGAATACAATAACGAATGTAAATCAAATTTTAAATCTCAAGAGACCATACCACAAGTGTCGCATTGCGTAACCTCCTCCTTTCTCAATATATAGATTTGAAGGCCAAATTACTTATGTCCTTCGTATCTTTTTTAAGACAAATTATATAATTCTTATAGAATGTAACCAAGAAGGTTTATTAATTTTAATTCTCGAGTAAGCATTTATTTACTTTAATTACTTTAATTCCTACAAAAAACTAATATTGTCATTGGAAATAAAGGCAGCAAGAATAAATCAATCAGAATGAACATAGTGTCAACACACTGCGTTCGCTGCTTTCCGCCCGGAGTAGAGATATTGCGTATTAAGTGGCAGTACTCAACGCCGCGCTTTGTCTTCTAATAAGTCAGTTTGTTTTAAAAAATTCTATACTGACCATTTTCAATATAATTTGCAATAAATATTTTATTAAGCAAAGCAGTTCTAAAATACAACTGTTTTCTAGACCCATAAAATGCATTAGCAATATAAGATTGGCCTTCATAGACATACAATGACAAGTCAAAAGACCCACCCAATATCAAGTGTAATAGAGGGTGTAAGGGCTCGGCCTTGAATAGTGCGTAGGTCGTCACGCATCGATTACGTCATCATTCACTTAATGCTTTCAAGCTGAAATTTTTCCCTACAGACTAAATGGCATCATGTCTTTTTATTTTCATTAACCTTACTTCATAAATACTAAAATTGAACACAAAAAATATGTATATACTTGTATATATTGGTGATAGATTTGAAATGCCTAATAAAATCCGAATCGCTAATTTTTTGCAAATTTTAGACGGAAATGTTTTTAAAGAACATGTTCACAAAAACTCAATTTTTCTATATATATGTGGTTCTTGGTTCCTACAAGCTTGATCAGGATTATAATTCTAGCAGATATTATTGCTCTTGAATAACATTTGCGATTTTTTCTCTAGAATTAGAGAGGTTAGACTGTCCTTAAAAATTGTAAGCACTACATGGCTGCTTAGAAAAGTGTAGTCGGTTGCAAGGACGTTCCCCGTGGAACACGGACCTCGATAGTGCACGTCAAGTTTAGTTACGTAAAAGTGGAAGGATATATCATATCTGTGACTTCGGCATCATCTTCATTTGACCATTAAATGTAAAGTGGGAAAGTAATAACTAAAGAAATGCATGGTTTCGTGAGGCTCTACATGCGATCATGCCATCGAACTTTGACTTTCTTTTGGCATAACATACTATCAGATCGCTGTCGAACCGTGCCTGGCACTTTTCCAAAGAAACGTAATAAATAGCGAATCACGGGCGCCAGTCCGCCAATATAATACAGAGCGATAATGACGGAAATAGTGCACTTTCTGTAAAGTCCGATGTGTATGACACACGAAAATAAAATTATAATTTAGGACTAGATGACATAAATATAAACTAAATCTTGTATGAATAACGCATTCCAGGCAAGACCTAAAATATATTTCGCGATGATTTAATAACGCAAAACTTTGGGCTCAATTTTATCGAAATTTTAATTTTAAGATTAATTATTATTACTTCTTAATTGGTGCCATTAACGTACACGCCGGCTCCAGACCACGGTGGTATGCACCGGCGTGAACGTGTTAAAATTGAATCTTGAACGTCAAACATATGATTATAAAACTCAAATTCTGGACCATCTCATCGGTCATGGTCACCGGTGGTTATTTAACAATTTGAAAATTGTTATTGCTTTGTGTATTATTATAAATAAAAATACATATATAATTCAAATCAAACCCAGACACAATTGAATCGGTGAGTGCAGAAACAACGTAAGTCCAGAGTTTCAAAGTTTTGCAGGAGGGAGAAAAAAGTGTATAACTTTCCTTTCTAAGCTAGTTTAAATCGATTACGAATTTTTGCTTTTTTTATGACTTACGTTGTTTCTGCACTCACCGATTCAATTACATGAATGCAATCATCTTTTGATTCTATATTTGTTTCGATTAATTAATTTGAACAATAACCATTATTGTAGTTAACTATAACAGGTACTTGGTATGCTAGACATATCGTGCAGACATTTTCACGGCTAATAATGAGTAATGTAACGTGTACCTACTCGTTTATCTTATCGTTTATAAAGGGTGCCCCAAAATTAACGCAAGATTTGAATTCGAACTGCAGCCGCTAAGCTTCCACTATTTTTGAAATATTCTTTAATAATGAAGACACGTTGTTCTATCGTGTAACGCTCCATTTTTAATAACCCTATACTGTTAGCTGTCAAATTGCTTTTTTTTCAGGGTTGCCAACATATCACTGCACAAATGGCGGCAAAGTCAAATCTTGCGTTAATTTTGGGACACCCTATACATTCATTTATTTTTGTTTCATCCCATATACAAAAAATATTACCTTATAAAGCAATTCTTGTTGTTATTTCAGATCATTATGAATAAAATTATTTTCCATCAATAACATTTTTTTAATTTTATTCATTACAAATAACACAAAAAACAAATATTTTCGCTTTATAATATTCGTGTAGTCTAATCAGAGTTTCTCTGCTTGACTAGCGCTTTGGTTACGATATTGATCAGAATTGAATCGGGTCAGGTTCTCTCTATTTGACTACTCAAGCGGTAACGTTAATTGCCTACTATTGTAAAAAAAACATGACACAAAAACTTTTGAAGTGAAGACGTATAAAAAATATTGTATAACAATTGTAAAAACTATCAGAATATCATTGAAGAGGAAGGTTTCTTTATTTAATGCTATACGGAAAATACTGTAAAGTACTGATACGATGTTTAAATTTTAATTTAAATAGTAATGAGTTAATAAATAACATACGCCTGTCGTGGCGCAGAGACACAAACGTGCGACAGGTTGTGGGTTCGATTCCCACTCCAGGAAATGGAATTTTTCATTACCTGGGTTTGCAACAAGGCAAAGTGTTGCGTTGAGTTCCGCCACTCGGCACGCAATGTCTCAATTCGGCGGAAAGTGGGTAACGGAGTGTCTTAACACTAGGTTCCCTCTGCCTACCCTGCTATATGCGGGATACAGCGTGAAGCTATGTATAAATAATAAATAATATTACAAAATTTCTATTTTTTATATAAATATTGTGAAATACGATAATTGTTATATTAAAATCAAATGAATTAAATTACATAAAATAGCAAATAAAGTCTTATTTATAAACCTAATTAATCTAAGTAACGGAAAAAAATAATATGTAATAATTAATCTAGAAAAAGTTATGGAGTACAGAACGTATAGTGTATAGTGATCAGATAAAACAAAAGAAACACTCTCCCAATTTTTCGTAATTAAAATAAATAGGTAATATTTAGTAATAATATAGCTTGTTTTCCAGCGTTATATTCCCGTGGGACCGCCAAAACAAAGAAAGGTATGTTATTTCATATTTCAGGGACATACGAAAACCATTGTGAATAATTAGCTTAGTCATTTATAATAAAATGATATTTTACGGCGTACGTAAAGAGAATTCGAGGTTTCAACCCTTGGGTTTAGTTACAACTTACAAACAATCATGACGTCTAACCTAACGCTTCCTAACTTCCTTACAATAGTATAGTTTTTCTAATAAAATTGAGTTTTTATTTAACTTTTACGTATTTCCTGCTTTTTCAGGATGTGGATAGAGATTACCTAGTATTGAGACACACCGTCCTTAACCTTTCGCTCATACTAGAGACATACTTGTTTGGTATCTAACCTAACCCATCGCCGCATGTTCTTTATTCAGGCCTGGGACACGCAAATAGAGATAGAAACTACAACCGTCTCATAAAAATTTAAGAAAACTGAAAATAAAGGTCACATGCTTACGCCGCAACACGCTATGGATCGCTATCTGATGTTCTTATAGCTTACCTCACAACACGGTAAAGATATGTGGGAATAGAAAATAGTTTCACTTAAAGGTTTTTTTAGCTTCACGCTATATCCCGCACTTAGCAGGGTTGGCAAGTTAAACCTGAGAATCTAGTGTTAAGACACTCTGTTCTCTTAAGATTTCTGTTCCTTATTTAAACACGAATTGATGTATTGCGTGCTTAGTGGCGGAACTCAACGCCGCGCTTTGACTTGTACTAAAACCAGTTTGACATTCGTTTAACGAAATATATAAATAAATATTTGTTAAATGTCAAAAAAATATTGCTTAAATATACTTTTCTTGCTTTGTTTTATTAATATCATATACTTTGTCATATTTTCATAATGGTCATACACTTTCATAAAAGTAACACGTACATTCATAAAGAGTACAAAGTTTTAATATGTTTATGTATTTCTTGAATGATATAATTGAAAAAAACGATTGTGCGAGTTCAAAAGTAATTTCAACGAACATTGTGCACAATTGTCAACTACAAACAATGAAGATTAATGACGAACTTCTTAAGATCGGGACAAGGATTAATTCTGCGAATTCATTTTCCGCTCTCAATCAGTAATCAAAATAAAATGCGCCTCTAATGATGATAGTAATAATAATACTGACAATAAACATTAATATTAACGACCAATAAAAGTCAGTTTACTTAGCCCCTGAACTCTCACCTTCACCTAGAAAGTTAATCATCAATTACAATACACAAGCCGCAAGAGTGTCGATGATTCACAAGAATTACTTCCTGCGGCAGTAATAAGAACAGTAATCCAGGAATGTGTGGATTCTGGCACTTTGCCACGAGGGTAAATAAAAACATGGGATACATCACTTTGTTTGCACTTTATCAAATCTTTCAATTGCCACAGATTAAATGGTAAGTAAATTTCGAAGTTTATGTGCATGAACTTATTTACGATGTTTGTCTATTTTCACTCTTCAGCTTGATCATTTGCTTTCAAATATAGAACTGAAATAATTAATTGATCACAATATTTCTGAACTATCTATTTAAAAATATGATATTATATATTTATTTATTTTTATTATTTGATGAGATAAAAATGTTGTTATAGAAAATAACACCAAATCAAAAGTTGATACTTGCTATGCCCATTAGTCTCATTACGATCCTGGTTGAATATGCAAAAGATTGAATGCTATCATGTGATGCTGACCTGACATTATGTCACATGTCTTTAATACATAACAGCAATTGAATAATGTTAGGTAATGTACCTATTATGATGATCTATAGTTCAAACCTTAAGTGTTTCCAATTATTATTATTGAATTCAATTTAAAAAAATCTATTATAATAAAGAGCAGACGAATAGGAGCATGAAAAATAAACTAATACTTTAGATACAGAAAGGCATAATAAGCATAATAATATATTATTCTTTCCTTGTCCTGCTACCTGTTTGAAGACAAATTAAGTGTCCCCGCAAGTTGGTTAAAGAAAGCCATGATCACACTTGGTTTAACTAAATGATAGTAGAATTTAGATTCAAAACTGTTATATGTTTGTCGTATTAGAGGCAACTACTAACTATTAAACTCACAAAAATATAAATATTTTTTTTGTTAGATAAAACTATTTTTTTTGTCAGCTTCACACTTTATTATACATAGCAGGGTAGTCAAAGAGATCCTAGAAACAAGACAATTCATTCTCCCTCCTCCTTTGAGATGCCCAAACATTTTGTTTCAAGTGGCCAATAAAGCCATCAAAAACTAACAATCATAAACTAGTAACAATAATAATACAATGCACAGAACAAAATACCTACAATTGATCTAGGCATAACCCATACTCTTAACAATACATGAATAAAATATGGATGTGGGCATATAGCCTATATATACTAAAGGCAAAATCCTTAAAAACAAACAAAAAGAAAGAAATCAATTATAGGTATTAATATTTTATCTCCTACACTACAAAGCCAACACTCACATGAGTTTGAAATTTTTAGGAAATGTGATTTACTATACTAAATTTTGCCTCTCTTAATTAATATGGCTATTAAAGTCATAATGGGCACACCCAAGAAAAAAAAAATACAATCTATATTTAGTGTATAATTTAAATTATCTCATCAATCTATATTTAAATTCATCAGTAATTATGATGTATATTTTATTATATTAATTAGGTTATCATATTTTTTTCTTAGTTTCAATAATGAAAATAATAGTTAAACAGATAATCATTACAAAAAGTTTTCACTGTATCTGCTGCTATTTACAAACATAACAATACAATATTTCAGATTAGCAGTTATCCGTTTACAGCATTAAATTTAATTTTAATGGCAATGAAAGTTGCATAATCCAATATAGTTGTCAATGAAGCCTTAGGTATTTGAAGTAAAGTTTTATTATAATCTACTATAAGTATAATATCCTGTGATCCCTTAAAGCTGACAACATTAAGTTAATGAAATGTATGTACATTACATGTAACAATACTTACTCATCAACCTATTGTCTCAGCATAATTCAATGCATTTAATAATGATATCAGTGCTATATTATAAGAGTAATTTATAATATAAAGAAAGTATACAACAATAATTTTAAGAATTTCTTTTATAAACAAAAATTAAGATTTATATATAAGCTTGATATATATTTTTTTTACTTTAGGCTGTATCCCGCATATAGCAGGGTACTAGAGAACCTAGTGTTAAGACACTCCATTCTCTTTTTAACATTTCCGTTCCCCACTTATATATTAATTTCAATAGAAAATTTCATATATTTATAAAATATTTATATAATTAATATCAATGAAAGAAAAAAATCGTTTTAGTGTGATAAATTATTTACAAATTAAAATGTAGAAGTCTCAATAAAAACTCACATACCTTTCACCTAGATGTCCGATTTACAATATTCAATAAGATGTCACCAGTTTTAAGCTTTCAGACACTATAAAAACTTTTAAATCAAAATATCATATGTTAAATTATTGCTCCTCACAATTCACTTATGTTGCGATAATTTTTTACCAAATGCAACAAAATTTTATATTATTAGCACATATGTTTATTAAATCTTTATATATGATATTTGTATTAAGACACAAACAGTTATAAAACTAAATAACAATATTTTTATATTGACTATAATATTTAATAAAATGTAATCATAGGCAAGTCTTCCAGAAATTTTGTGAAATGGGTAGGTATCGACCATTTGTAATATCGACCTTGGATAACTGTCACTTATTGAATACAGGTAATAAAAGTGGTATTGGTAGTTTAACTAACTAGCAACACTAATATTATACCAAATAACAACTAATTTTGTAAATTACTACTGTATCAGTTACTACTTGCAATTTAGTCGTTCATTTTTTTTTTTCGACTGTGTAGTAGGCTGTTGGCCCTATTGGGGGGCCGAGCTTGAAGAGCTCTGACCCTGGCTTGGCCTCCTTGGGAGGAGGACCATCAACTTAGAACTGCAGTGTCACAAGGGCGCCTCTTGTGAGGCTGAACGTCGGCTTGCGAACACTGCTTGTAGTGGGGGACTTTGCTTTCGCTCGGCCCGAGCTTAAGCCTACTGGGTAGGGCGTTTGATACCCTGTTGGATTTTAGTGGCTTGACCCGGTCACACCGAGGCGTGATCGAGCCGTAGAAAAATAAGGACCTCGTCTCTACCGGTATGTTGCGGATCGTTCGCGAGTTAGGCGTTCATTACAATTAATAAATCAGCAAACGAATACAATTACATAGCTATATTTGCAAATAATACGATTTGCATATTTTTATACGTACGAAATATTGGGTTACATTTATATTCGATTCACAGTTGCACATGTATAGCATCAAATGCTTGTCTAATTTTTGTCATTCCAAATATTATGATTAACAAGTATAATTATTTGGTTTCCAGTTGAATTTCTTTTTTTTGTAAACGACTTCGATACTTAAATTTGATAAACGAAACAATCACCAGTTAGCAATAATTCTTATTGTTCGTTTTTGAGTTCGGCCTTTTGCCTTGTTACCAAACCCAGGAAATGAAAAATTGCATTTCTTGGAGTGGGAATTGAACCCACAACCTGTCGCGTTTACAGTCGCACGCTTGTGCCTCAGCGCCACGACATGCGTTATATTTATAATTGTACTCTAAATTGATTATGATTAAAAGTTCATCGTAGCGCAATGGTGTAGCGTCTGACTGTAAAAGCGATGGCTGTGGCTTCGATTCTCATTCGGAGTAATAATTACAATTAGTGTGTTGGTTGATGAAATTATTTATTTAAATATAATAAAATAGACAGTAAATTTATTTTAAATACAAATAATTCGAATAAATATCGAAAAGATATCTTCGTTCTGTTGAATGGAATTTAGCGTCACGCTATCTTGTCAAAGAGGAGGAAAAAAAAATAAAATAATAATAAATGATTCCCCTAAAACGCCTCAGGGTGGAAATCGAACCTACAATCGTCTCGTCTATAGTAAAATGCCCTCTGCCACGACGGTTAACCAATTATAATTTTATAGCTTCTTCTTTCCCTAGCTGCCAGAAATATATTCCTGCATACTTCTTTCACCGCTTCCAGTGTCATCAAACTCTTCATACTTGTCACTATCATTGATACTGTGTTCTCGAAGAATTGCGTTAAATAATGATAAATGTGTATTTATATTTTATGGATTATAATTATTTATGCTTCACTGTAGATCATACTTTTGAAGGCAGAGATTAGAGCAAGTCATACTTGCATTAAACTACTTAAAAAAAGTTAGCCATGTTCGGCTTAAGGTTGTGTTCATTACTTTAATTCTTAGGAATCACCAGAAGTATACCATTATTTGTTAACTAAATTGCGTAATTTCTTAAAATGAGTCTAATTTGTAATAATTGTGAAAGATTAAGTTGGCTGGCTGTAATAAGCTAGGATATTATTTAATGATTGACCGCATCAAGCCTGATGTTAAGCATTAATGCAAGAAAATACCTGTCGACCCTCGATTTGAAGACCCCCAAATTGTATGATTTAGGAAAAATAGCCGCCAGCAATGAGTTCCATAGTCTCGCTGTGCAAATAAAGAATGTACATTCAAAATGTTTTGTCTGTACTTATGTATATCCACTGTGTACGGTGGATATTCCTAAAGTACAGACAAAATACTTTGACCAGTTTTGCTAAAAGTGACATAGTGATAGTTTTAATTTAACAATGAATTAGGAAAGCTAGAGATTTGCTTTACAACTATTTTTTTACTTTCTACAGTACTGCACTGATACTGAATGGAAAAGAAGTATTTAAAGATATACAATCAAAAAAAAAATCATCGCTAGGCAGGAGGCCTGCTTGAATGGGGCAAAATGGAGAATGACAGGTGACCAACTAAATTTCAAGTTTAAAGTTTAAAATAATACACAATCAACTAGTAATTACAATTCATTAAAATTGAGACATATTTGTATAAACAAAAATTTTTGTTGTGGATCACTTTCCTGTCATGGATAAAATGAACTATTGAATACATTGCACATTTCAATTTTCATTTTATTTCCAGGTATGGACAACTTGGAGTTTACTAAAGTCAAGGTGTATAATGACAAAAGCAAATTTTTTAAACATTTATTTTTCTATTAGATGTTTAACAAAACAATATCTACATTCTCAAAATAATATGTATACTAAGCCAGTTGCCTTCCATACTATATTTTTAAAATATTTGCCTGAAATAATTGTCTTTAAGGTTTTAATCTTTGTTTTCATAAAGAAATATATACAGTATGTTATAAAAAAAAAATTATTGTAAAAATTTTAAATGCATTTAGATTAGTGTTAATTAAGATGCCAGAAGACATGGTTCAAGAACATACTTTTACCTAAACTAATATTAAAGCATTCAAGGTTGACGAATATACATACACAATTGCATTCAAATTAGACATTCTAAATTTATTTGGTATATGCATTTTTATCGGGGCATAGGAGGTATGCCAGGAGTAGGCCCTGACATAGCAGTATTTGTACCAAGCAGAACCTGTAAAATTAAGTAAATATTAATTACATAATAGTTTGTTACATTACAGTATGTAATTAATTTTAAGACACTTACTTGCTTTTGCTGAGACTTCTGCATTTCTTCTACTTGAGCCCTCTCTACTTCAAATATAACTGGAGCAAAGAGAATGACCGATGAACTAGCAACCACCCACATAACTGAACGGGACAATTGATATAAATTTTTAATGCCACTCCTGAAATATGTTTTAAAAAGATGAGAATTGTCACTATTACCTAGTAACATTTACATAATAAATGATAAAATAAATGATACCATGACTTAGTAGTAACTGTATATGTGCCATTGCGGACACATTCAGGGAACATCTCTGTCAGACCCCATATTCTTTCCGATAAAGTTTCGTCAGGTTCCTGAAAGAAAATTATAATGTATCATCTAAAAATTGATAAATAAACCAACAAGAATAATATTATACGTACATCATCGTATTCTTTGAGAGTTGTGCAAGGGTTACCAGCGGTCGGCGATGTTCCAACAACCTAAAAGAAGTTTCTTTTAATATTAAGTATGTTTTATGGTATTTTTAATTTATTAACACTATCTCACCACTGGAGTTATAAACATATCTTCTGGTCTACGTTCTGGTGTATCATCTTTGCTAGCCGTCAGAGACTCCATACCACTATCGCTCTGTTCGGTTTCATCGGGTAAATCCATAAACATGTTATGTACTATTTAAATTTATTGTAGAAAGAACTGCGCGCTTTATATATAACAATAAATTGCACCGTGCGTGATAAAGGCACGATGATATTTTCAAAAGGTATCCTTTACAACCTCAATTTTATAATTTTTTAAATGTATTCTGTATTCCACAGATGAAAAATATATTCAGATACAGATTAATATTTACCGCTTATTGCTAACAGAACAAAGCGACTTCGTGTGTTTACTAATTTGTAAATAATTGTTTGTTTTTTGTATTTTTTTATGTAATGTACAACAACAGAATTATATTTCTTTTCGATACTTTAGTAGATAATGAGGAGTCAGTGTATGAACACAACTTTAGTATATCTAGTATTACAATTTTAAGATTAAAGTTTATAATAATGAAGAAAGCCGCAATGGAATGAACATGTAACGATCATTATCAATGACAAAGACCATTTAGAATTAAATGAAATTAAAATGTAGATTGTAGAGTAATACCTTCAGTAAAATTTCATCTCGTAAATTTCCAACTGAAATAAGAGGAAACTAATATAAAGCTAATTGTTCGGATACTTCCAAACATTTAGCTTATTTAAACGTTTTGCCCGATGAAATGTTTGTAGCATAACTATTTATTGATTATTATAATAATTATCTACATGAGGATGAATATGTAATTATAGTAGAAAGTCAATTACTTGGCAGTCTTCTGGTGAGATACAGGAACATGGATTCTCCGATGGCGTCATTGATGAGGCATTCTGTGTTAGCTAGCTACATTGATTAAATTGTCACTTTTATAAAATATCATTAATGTTAGTAATAGTTGAATTATTCAATGATTCTGAATTTAAATGTAAGAAGGTTGTAGTTTTTTAAAGTATAAATCATATTGTATATAATGAATGGGAAATATGATTATTTCTAATAATATTTGAGTGAATTTTTATTTGTGTTCTAAGTTGAAGAGAATGGAGCACCGAGTAGTTCTTCGGACTTTTGAACTCTCTCCCCCTTTCTTTAAAACGTACATTCTTTAAAGTTAATAGGATTGAATTCTCCATTGATTAACCAATAATTTTGCTTTCTAAGTTCATTGCATGCACTTGTGCACATTTATATTAAATGATGTAGACGAATTGCTACATTCCCGCAACTTAAAATCAACCTGCATGCCTTCGACGTTCTTTTTTGATTATATAAGTTAAAAATCAAAGGCAGAAACAATACATACAATTATAAATACTGCATCAAGTTTTGTCCTGTTACGGCATGATATATTGACAAAAGATTTACTAACATTTTGATTGCTATTGTTAAGAACATTCAAATAAGATTTTTAAAAATGTTTGTTATCAAAACGAAGTATATTTTTACTATAATATAAATAGTTTAAATATTTTCATGTATTACCTACCCCACCTACCTAACTTCACGCTTTATGCCTAGCGGGGTAGATTTTCATGTATTTTTTTATTAATTTCGATGTTTTCTTTGCTTGCAATTTAACAGTAAATGTCACAACTTGAAATGTCAATTTGAAGCTTGAAGTTTAACAAATAGCAATCAAAAGTTTCATTAGATCAAATTGTTTCATGGAGGACATACAGTGTCATTGTTGTAGAATATATACTTTCGTAAAAACATGGCAAACACAGGCTTATTGCCATTTGTTCGGGGTGTTGACTTTACATGCAATGATTTTAGTGTACGTTTTATATTAACAGTGCTATTAAGTGCAACAATATTATCTCTAACCTCTAGTGTTATATGGCCTAAATGTTACTTATATTGCAGGGTGAAAAATTCCCAGATGCTATTCGACATATGACTGGTTTGCAATGGCTGAGACTTGATAAAACAAATTTAGAACAAATTCCAGAAGAATTAGGCAAACTTATGAAATTGGTAAAACTATAGTGTTTACATTTTTGCGATGATTCATTGTTTCACGCAGAATTTATTTTATAAGTTGTATTTTTTAGGAAAATTTATCATTAAAGAAGAATAATTTAGAAAAACTATTTGGAGAATTGACAGAATTGAAATGTTTGCGTTCATTGAATGTAAGGCATAACAATGTGAAGAGTTCTGGCATACCAGCAGAACTATTTAAATTGGAAGAATTGACAACACTAGATTTGTCTCACAATAGATTGAAAGAAGTACCTGAAGGATTAGAAAAAGCTAAATCATTGCTTGTATTAAACCTAAGTCACAACAAGTATGTCACTCTTCATTTTATTATTTAACATTTTTATTTATATCACTGTTAATCAAAAATTAACACCAAAATGTTATAAAAATATACTTTTATTCATATCTTACACTGACACATAAAATTATAATCAACAATTATGAATGTTTAAGTTATTTTGTTACAATTATACTCTTGTAAGTCTTATAAGTTATTAAAAAATAGAAAATAGTAATAATATAATTGAAAAATAAATGTAATTAAAAAAAAAGGTATAGACCATATATCTAGAATGCATTAACTAAAAATAAAAATTACAAATGTTTAAAATCATTACTGTTAATCTTTATGTATTTACGTAAAACATATTCTTAGCTCTGAACTGCTGAAATATTTTTGTTTTAGAATAGAGAGCATTCCACCTACACTTTTTGTTCAGTTGACAGATCTACTATTTTTAGATCTTTCTAACAATGCACTGGAGACATTACCTCCACAGACTAGAAGATTGGCGAACTTGCAGACTCTAATACTCAATGACAATCCACTTGGACTTTTTCAGTTGAGGTGAGAAGAATATTAATATACCAATTCTTTTATTTTGGACTAAATATGTTGTTTTTAAATTTGTATTAATACTGAGTTATTTTCCTTTTATAGACAGTTACCCTCACTACAAAGCCTGGAGACTCTACATATGCGTAACACACAAAGAACTCTTGCAAATCTACCCACATCTCTAGATACACTCTGTAACTTATCTGATGTAGATCTATCTAAAAATGCTCTCACTAAAGTTCCTGACGCCCTGTACTCTCTACAAAGCTTGAAGAGGCTTAATCTTAGCGATAATGAAATCACTGAAATATCTACAGGTATGATCATAATTTAAATTTATATAATATTTCAAGATTTTTTTAAAAATATACTCGTTTATATTTCTTGTACTTAATACTTTTGTAACAAATTTGAATGCAAAATGTTCAAAAATTCCTAACACTATTTAAAGTACCTATTGCTTAACCCTGTATTACGGTAAATCACCTTTGCACTGCATTTTATTACTTCCATTATTTTGCTGTGTGCGACTTCTTTGCTGATTAATGAGATTTAACAATTCTTTGTTATTATGCTTCATAGACTAATTTTCTACACCCATGATTCTCTATGTAGTTTATAATTATATCTATGTGACTTTTTATATTTGTATCAGGCTTTTATGGGTTGATTCAACTTAGATATATATATTTTTAAATATAAATAAGCCCAATGCATAGGCTAAGTAAAACTTATGATTATAAGTATAAATCTAATTATTTATTTATTTATTTTTTTAACTTTACGCTGTAAACCTCATATAGCAGGGTAGGCAAAGGCCACCAAAGAACCTAGTGTTAAGACACTCCATTCTCTTTCAACAATTCCGTTCCCTAGTTTCCGCCGAATTGAAGCATTGCGTGTTGAGTGGCGGAACTCAACGCCGCGCTTTGCCTTGTTACCAAACCCAAGAAATGAAAATACTAAATTTTACATTTCCTGGAGTGGGAGTCGAACCCACAACCTGTCGCGTTTACAGTCGCGCACTTGTGCCTCTGCGGCACGACAGGTGTTTAATAATTATAAATATAAATATAGGTTTATTTAGAAGGAGGTTTCTAGCACGTAAAAAAATATCTAAATAACATTAAAAGACTTGTACAAATTTAACCTAATTAAAAATGTCCATCCTAAAAAGGATTCAATTATTATTCACGACTGGTATGGATATAAATACAAACAATAATTATATAATTGTGTAAACAAATAAACACAAATAAAATTCTGTTTGGTGGTAGGAGGTTCGTCCTCCGTCTGGCTCGCGACCACTATCATGTCAAAGACGAACCGCCAAATATCTTATAATGTGTTCCGGTTCGATGGCATGTAAGCCAGGTTTTTCCCATTCCCACCCATCCTTTCCCCAAAATGTGGTGGCTCCGAGAACGGAATACTACATTGTCCTCCTCTTCTATCTGTATCCTCTAGGTTGGCAACGCATCTACAACATCTCTGGTGTTGTAGATGTTCATGGGCGAAGGTATCCACTTACCATCAGGTGGTCCTTCTGCTCGTTTGCCATCCGTTATCCATAAAAAAAAAAAAAAATGAAACGGCTTATATTTAATTGCTTTTACGTAATATTTATAAAGAATTATTTTCAATGAAAACCTGCTTTGTTAGCGCATTAACATATGTATCGTATTACTAGCTAACACGCTTGGCGACGCCTAACATAAGACTTAGTGGGAATTATATGACAATGTATTTTAAATTTTTAAAAGATAAGAGTAAAACCATGTATATACTTTTTTGTGTGTTTAAGAACTAATGACAATTTGAACGTAATAATTATCTAGTAAAAAAATCATATAGCTTTCTCTAAGATCATTGTATAAATAATATAATCTAATCTTCATATAATATATTGACATTTATCGATATTTATATCTATAATATTATAAAATAATTGCATAAACATTAATATTGTAAGAATTACTTAAGTTTAGCTGCAACAGTACATGTAATTACCAACTGATTGAACAATTTACTAGAAGCGATAAAATAACGCAGCGTTTACGCACATTAACTATCAATTAGACATTCCTTGAATGCTCTGGAGACGCGTTGGTGTTACGCTCCACTACCGCTATTAAAATTATGCAATTACGGTGAAGATTTAAGGAAAAAATACTAGAAGTGCTAAAAAAACTAAAATATGACATCTCACGACGTCACATACTGATTTCTTCTGATGAAAGAAAAGGTTTTTCATGTTAATTTTTGTATAAATATATATGGCGTATTATTAATAATATACTTTTTTATATTTTTTTGTCATAGTGTATCGTAATAATTATATATATATAATAGAATAATTTCTATTTACAATCAATGCTATATATAAGTTATTTGTTTATTTATGAAGTTCATTTTCTATTTGAATATTTTCTCTTATGCTAATATGTGTACGCTTTTCTGCGTAACTAATGATTATAATCTTAAAAACACGTACTTTATTTAAACGTAGGCACGTAAAGGCAATCTCAGATCATAACTGCTCTAAATCACTTATTTAACGAGCGCAATCAATTGCCTTTCAATGTTGGAAGATGGCATTTCATTTCGCTTTTATTAGCATGATCTGTAATCTCTATATAGTATCCAGTGTAAAGAGAGAGTTGACTATTGACTAACTTTTTGTCATCCACCTTACAAATTTACACATGTGTCCGGATCCGACGCAAATATAATATTTTCGTAGCATGATTCAGTCCTTTCCAGGACGACTGAATGAACGAAAGAGAGAAAATACTTTTCAGTATACATTTTTAGTTTTTGTACTATTTTATGATAATTCTCTACATAAGTACTTGCGTGTTGAATATACATGTATGGGTTCCCATTCAATTATATTTATCCCATTATAGCGATGGATATTTGGCAAAAGCTGGAAAGCTTAAATTTGTCCCGGAACAAATTGACTGCACTGCCAGCGTCATTGTGCAAATTGCAGAACTTACGGCGGTTACACGTCGATGACAATCAATTAGATTTTGAAGGCATACCCTCGGGTATTGGCAAACTCGGCAGTCTAGAAGTGTTTTCTGCTGCTAATAATGTACTGGAAATGATTCCTGAGGGGCTCTGTCGGTAAGTAACACAAAAGAATTTATGGTCTTTTATATAAATTTTGCCTTTTTTTCCATATAACTAAAATATAGTATAAATAAGTATAATCTAACATAATGCATAAAACAATGGTATCAAATAACAGATGCGGATCGCTAAAGAAACTCAATCTGAGTTGTAACAAGCTGATAACATTACCCGACGCGATCCACTTACTGAGCGACCTCGAGAGCCTCCAACTACACGGCAACTCAGACCTGGTGATGCCGCCCAAGCCCGTGGAAGCGCCGAGAGGAGCTGGCCTACAGTATTATAATATAGACTTTTCCTTGCAAACACAGCTTCAATTGGCGGGTGCTGCGACGCCTGAATTGTCGGCGCCCTCTTGTAAGTTAAATTTTACTTGTATGTATTTTTTTGAAAATACAATTGGTCAAATTTTTTAGTCATTTCTATTATTTAGTTATGGTCTATAATATTTTACTGGAATTGACTAAAATTACGTCTACAGCAAATATGGTTAAACAGCGCGGTTAAACACTTATAACTTCATGTTTTACTACTAAACAATTCAATTTCTTGAGTTTGGTGACAAGGCAAAGCGCGGCGTTGAGTTCCGCCACTCAACACGCAGTGCCTCAATTCGGCGGCGGAACAGCGTGAAGAAAAGCAATCAGAAAAAGCAATTTAAATTTTCCATCGTAAAATGAACTAAATATGAAATCGTTTAGTTAAAAATAATGATTAATTTATACATCAGGTGCCAAGTCAGACCCGATAGCCCGCAAGCTGCGGCTGCGCCGGGGCCGCGCGGAGCCCGAGCAGCACGACTCGGCGCTCATCCTGCGCGGCATGCAGGAGCAGGCCAACACGCAACACACGCACATCGGCGCGGAATTACCTCATAGTGAACTTAAGTGAGTACTTTGCGTTAATGGGAGATTCTTATAACAAGCACCTTTTCCCTATCGAATCAGAAAAAATATATATTTATTATTTTCTTTGGTTTTTTTTTTGGTTAACATAGAAGAGATATATATGACGATTACAATGGTATTTAGTTTTTTGTTTCCGATGAAAATTACCAGCCTGTATCCTACCCGTAAATTCAAAACAATTTGTTTTTTCAAGTTTATATATGTAATAAAATAATCTAAAAAGTTAGCTAGAAATCCCGAAAAAAATACGTTTTTTTTTATTTCTTGTAAAGAAATCCCTCCTTAAATTGGAAATATCATGGTCTATTGTGACAAAATTACAGTTTTGTAGAAAGTTAAATAACTTTTGTAAAATTATGATTATGATATGTGATTTAATTGTAGACCATTCTGCTTTGCATTTTAAACCATAATAATTTTCTAGAGTTTAAAAATATCTTTAAAAATTGGAAATTCATAAAATAAATAGAAAAAAGAGAGCGGTGGATACAAGAAGAATGAAGAGTGAAATATATTCTACAAGCTCATATTTTTAACGATTGTTATTTATTTATTAAGGATGTAAATTTGATATGGCACTCGATGTTTACAAATTGCAAATTCAATCCTATTGTTTGTTATGTTCTGTATTTGTAAAACACACTACAGCGTTATACAAAGACCCTTTTCATTCCTCTGCAGTAGTTATTATCGAACTGTTTTTTTTCGACGATAGAGACTAGTTATATTTTTCATATATTAACTTTACCAATGATATGTAATTATTAAGAAGTTTTAGTTTTTAAATATGTATATTTATTTTTTAAAATAGACCTAAACGCTGGGACGAAAGCTTAGAGAAACCTCCATTAGACTATTCGGAATTCTTCGACGAGGACACAGGACAAACGCCAGGACTGCAAATATGGGAAATTGAGAACTTCATACCGGCTCCTGTTGATGAGGTATAATTCATTAATTGACAATTAATAGAAGTTACAAAAAATTTCTACTTTTATCAGTGTA
Organism: Philaethria dido; assembly: GCA_033558755.1. NCBI lineage: Eukaryota > Metazoa > Arthropoda > Insecta > Lepidoptera > Nymphalidae > Philaethria > Philaethria dido. The sequence continues at coordinate 57,943 of JAKGSA010000332.1, read as the reverse complement.
AAATATGTAATATATTTAATTATTATCCTTACTAATATTATAAATGCGAAAGTAACTCTGTCTGTCTGTTACGCTTTCACGCCTAAACCACTGAGCCGATTTTGATGAAATTCAGTATGAATGTAGAACTGAAGTTGGGAAAGGACACAGGATACTTATTATCGCGAAAAAAATTTTGACAGATAGTCTAGACCTTGGGAAAGACTATAGGCTACTACTTACCATGTCGCGCGATATAACCGAATGCTACGCGGGCGAAGCCGCGGGCGGAAAGCTAGTAGATAATAATTGAGAAACCAAGTACATATTATAAACTTATGTTAATGATACTTCACGTCATATTTTTGTAATTAAAATGTAACTGATAAAATGGAAAGTTTTGTTGCGGTAATGAATTATATTAGCAACAAATTCTAATTATATATAAATATATAATTTAATACTAACTTATTATTTTTATGTATGTTTTAATTTATGAATAAGGTCGCACACGGCAAATTCTTTGAAGGAGATTGCTATATTATCTTGAAGACATCAATAGAAGAACAGGGGCAGCTCTCTTGGGATATACATTTTTGGATTGGATCTAAAGCTACAGTAAGTTGAGTTTCGAGTTCTTTTGTCTATAATTTAAAAAAAAATAACTTATATTTTTAATAATTTTAATTTAATGCACGCCTAAAACGGAAGCATATTGTGTGAGGCTTAATACCAATGGTTAGGTTGAGGCAATGATCTCCAAAACCCGAAAAACAAAATAAACACACCCAAACTGATTATAGTTGATGTCGACGTTATGAAACTAAAAAAATAAAAAAAAGAAATCTTTTTAATAAGTAAATATTTATTTTCCAGCTAGACAAAGGCGCATGTGCGGCGATGCACGCGGTTAACTTACGTAACCTATTAGGCGCTAAACGTACCCAGCGCCACGAGCAAGGCGACGAGGCGCCGGAGTTCCTAGCGCTGTTCCCTACACCTCCCGTATATATTAACGGTAGTAGGACACCGTCCGGTTTCTTTACTGTGGATGATCCGGTAAGAAAGTTTACATTCTGTACAAAGTCAAAGTCAAATAATTTTATTCAAAATAAGAAGTTACATGCTTCATTTTTTGAACGTCAAATAAGCGGCGTCAAAAAATCAGCGGGACTTTTTTTTTTATATATATTCGACAATGATTTACAATTCTTTATTAATGGCAATGATACCTTTGAAACAGACTGGAGCGAGCATTTCATTCCCAAGGTGTGTTATCATTTATAAAATTACTAATTAGGTAATAACCTTTAACACACAAACGTCTTTTTACAATTTTTTTTAATTGTAAAGTGGAAAGTTCTCGGACGTTTTCTGGGATCCTATTGTAAAAGTATATACATTGTCCCATAAAAAAATTGCGGACTCGATGTAATAGAGTTAGAAATATACTTGTATGCCTTTTGATTTAGTTTTTTTTTCAGTTTTGAGTAATTAATCATTATATCAATTTTAAAATGGTTTTATGATAATACCATTTACATTGTAACCGACTTCAATAAGGAGTAGGTTCTCTATTCGACTGTATTATTTTTATGTGTGTAATTTTTTACTGAGTGAGCCAATTTCGGTGATACTTTTTTTATATGACAGCTAATGATGCTGATGTAAAGGAACTTTAAATACATACATACACATACATAGCTTCTCTCTGTATCCCGCATATAACAGGGTAGGCAGAGGGAATCTAAGACATTCTGTTCCCCAATTTCCACCGAATTGAGGCATTGCGTGCTGAGTGGCGGAACTCAACGCCGCGCTTTGCCTTGTTACCAAAATTAATTCCATTTCCTGGAGTGGGAATCGAACCCACAACCTGTCATATGTACAGTCGCACGCTTGTGCCTCTGCGCCACGACAGGTGTAGACTTTAAATGAGACTAAATTTAAAATTAGCTAAGATCTAATCAGTAGTTTTTGAGTCATTTGTAATAATTTAACTTTTTAATCCATTTTATTTAATATCGGCCTTAGTTTTTGTTAATTTTTTAATTGTTTTTGCAGCATTACGTAACACGCTTGTACCGCGTGCATGGCGCCGGCAGTAGCGTGCATCTCCAGCCAGTGCCTGTGGATGTTCAAGCTCTGGACCCACGCTACGTGTTTCTGTTGGACGCTGGCCTTGCTATATATTTATGGTACTTTACAATTATCATTTTTATATTTTTGATAAAAAGTTTTTGAAGATATTTTGTTATCTGTAAATGTAAAAAATAATAATCTACATATATCATAATAATAACTCTTTCTTCGCTAACTGAATGATTGTCAGACTACTTATGTACTAAAAATAAAAATATTGCCCGTACAATGCTGAATTATGGGGCTTCAGGGAAATCCCAAGAGAGAATTTTTCGAAACTAGCTTAAAAAAATAGTTTAAAAATATTACAATGAGAATTAAATGCCTGTTATTTAATATTGTACGATTTCTTATAGGAATGGTAAGAAAGCGAAAAACACATTAAAATCCAAAGCCCGACTCTTCGCGGAGAAAATAAATAAAGAAGAAAGAAAAAACAAAGCTGAATTAATAGCTGAACCACCCGGTAAAGAGTCTAAGAACTTTTTGCATGTATTGGGTTATGATGAAGAGGCACCTTTTGTAGCAGAGGTATTTATGTTTAATATTAGTTTTTCATTCATCCGAAATCAAAGTTTGAGTTTCTTAAAATTGACCAATAAAGATAATGTGATAAATGTTTTATATAATGTAATATTTTTTATTGTACCATAAATGATCATAATAAAAACAATTATGAAAACAAATATTTTTTATAGTGTCACACATAAGTAGGCGATGAGAACCTAGCATCAAAAAACTCAATAGAAACATTAACATGACGCCTGTCGTTACGCAGAGGCACAAGCGTGCGACTGAAAACGCGACAGGTTGTGGGTTCGATTCCCAATCCAGGAAATGTAAAAAAAATTATATTTTCATTTCTTGAGTTTGGTAACAAGGTAAAGCGCGGCGTTGATTTCCGCCGCTCAACACGCATATCCTCAATTTGGCGGAAAGTGGGGAACGGATTTGTTGAAAGAGAATGCCTACCCCGCTATATGCGGGATACAGCGTGAAGTTAAAAAAAAAGAAGTTAACAACAATATTGCATGTTAAAGTAACGGAATTCAACGGCGCGCTTTGTATTGCAAGAGTAGAGAAATGGAAATAAAAATAATTGTGGCACCGAGTAGGAATTAAAACCAAACCATTGCATTTACAGCCAGATCTGATATATACAATGAACAATAAATTATTCATTTTTCATTTTATGTACAATAATATAGTATATTTTTAATTTTTATGACCATAATAACACATACACACACACAACATACTCAACACGCAATGCTCCAGTTTGGCGGAAAGTGGGGAATGGAAATGTTGAAAGAGAATGGAGTGTCTTAACACTCTCTTCTCTGGTTTCCTTTGCCTACCCCGCTATATACGGGATACAGCGTGAAGTTAAAAAAAAACACATTATTAAAAAGAGTAGACTAATGTATAAGAAGAAATATTATATTATAAGATGAGCCGGCAAGTTTCATACCTCCATATTTTTTGCCATTGCCAATATGTGCTCTTGGACTACCGTAAAATGTATCAATATTGAAATTTTCAAAAAAATTTAAAACATTTTTTTAATATTTTGGTTATATAAACCTTCTGACAATAAATAAAAAGATTAATCCAATTTGATTTAAATTAATTTTTATTTAAAATTAAGTATGTACTATTATTCTATGTTACAGGAGCACGTGCCAGAAGATTTCTCGTGGGCGCCGCCTCGGCTGTACCGCGTGGAGTTGGGCATGGGCTACTTGGAGCTGCCCCAGACGGCCGGCACGCTGGAGCGCTCCGTACTGGCTACTCGCAATGTTTATATACTGGATGCACATCACGATTTGTTTGTTTGGTACTTTATTATTATTTTTTTTTTTAACTTCACGCTGTAACCCGCATATAGCAGGGTAGGCAGAGGGAACCAGAGAACCTAGTGTTAAGACACTCCAATCTCTTTCAACAATTCCGTTCCCCACTTGCCGCCGAATTGAGGCATTGCGTGTTGAGTGGCGGAACTCAACGCCGATTATTTTTATTTTTTTTATTATTATTTTATATATTATTTACTTAAAATTTATTTCGTACCCCTCTATGTATTCGTTGCCTACACTTCCTGTATTTTAGAATAGTAAAGAAAAAGAAAAGAAGTTCATTCTATTATGATGTGTAAAATTTGATAAATAGATAGCCATTTTAACTTTAACTGTTCTTTCGACAAACAAAATTATAATATGATAAATATTTTTATAATCATCAACTTAAATACAAAGGAGACAGTATAATAACAACGATCGTTTTGTGTTCGTGTGTACTACACAGGCCATCATGGCCCCTGTTGACTCTAATCTCGCCACTTGGAAGATTTTTTAAAAACATTTTTAAATATATTTTTCCTATATAACATAAAAAAATGTAGAATTTAATTTACTATAATAAAACTAAAATATGATTTATTAGGTTCGGTAAGAAGTCATCCCGTTTAGTGCGTGCGGCGGCCGTGAAACTCGCGCAGGAGCTGTTCGGTATGGCGCCGCGCGACGACCACGCGCTCGTTACGCGTCTGCAGGAAGGCACTGAGACACAGGTACCAATCTACTTATAATTACTTTATTATTTATATAGTGTTTGTTATAAATGCTGCAGTTTATGGAGTTAGCAAAAAGTGTAGTGATATGTTTGTTCTCTCCTTTCTGATCAATTTTTGTCACTTTCGTATGGTTATGGGGAAAATAAAAATATATACGCATGTGATTTCGGTTTATTTATTTTAAATTATAACTTTTTTGTATAAACTTCACGACTTTTACCACACACTTGAGTAGGCAGACGCTTTTTACCGCAATAGCATCTAGTATCAACGCTCCGTTGTCCATTTTTCACTTGAATTCGAGACATTGAGTGGAGGAGTACAATGCGCTTTCTCTTACCAGAGTAGGGCTCCAAGTGGAAATCAAGTCCAAATCCAATAACTATAATTTAAATGTGAATAGAAGGATTTGTCATAAAACACCTTTAAATGAATAACCTAACACTAATCTATAGATATTTTAATATATTTCTCGAAATATAGGTATTCAAGACATATTTCCTGGGCTGGGAAGAAGTGATCGCGGTGGACTTCACTCGCACGGCGGAGTCGGTGGCGCGCACCGGCGCTGATCTCGCCTCTTGGGCTAAACAGCAGGAAACTAAGTAAGTTATAATAACATTCTTAAATATTTGAATTTATATTATTTTAATCAAATTATATCATATGTTGAACACGGACTACCGTAAAGTGTATGAAACGTCTAGTTTTCTGAGATGTATTTTTGAATACCAAACTGTATGCTTTTAATCCGGTTGAAATAGTTTTTTTAAACTAGTGAGAATTTTTTTATTTTAATTTTTTTATATAATATAGAAATGAAAATTAATAGCAAAAAATTAAAGCGATGGTTTTGTCATTTATTCGATGTATTGTTTTAATTATAATACAAAAAAAAACATACTATACTTTAATCTTATACTTTTTTTTTTTTTAAATCTTTTCCAGAACGGATCTCTCAGCATTATTCACTCCACGACAACCGACCATGCTAGCTGCAGAAGCCAAGACTCTGGCAGATGAGTGGAACGAGGACCTGGAGGCGATGGAGGCGTTCGTACTAGAAGGACGTCATTTTGTGAGGCTTCCTGACAACGAACTTGGAGTCTTCCACAGCCATGATTGTTATGTGTTCCTGTGTAGATATGTATTACCTGTTGAGGTGAGTTAATTAATGAATTAGTTGATTTTTTGCTAAGTAGGTAGTTTGTTCATATAGAAATTGTTACTTAGACCACTCAAATGAGCCGAGCGGCACAATATTTGAAGTCACAATAGTTTGATAGCCACAGATACTATAACAAAATAGCGTTATTGTTAAAGTAAGATATTGAAGATAGAAAACAGATATAAAACTCTAAGAAACATATAAATGTAATGACTTTTTCTACAGGCAGACGACGACGGCACAGGGTCAGTGACCGGCGACACGGCGGGCGGGTGCGGGGGAGGCGGCGGCGGCGCGGGGGACGGCGGCGACGCGGACGCTGACGACGCGGAGTCCGAGGGGGCAGCGTGGGTGGTGTACTTCTGGCAAGGCCGCAAAGCACCCAACATGGGCTGGCTCACCTTCACCTTTGGCTTAGAACGCAAGTTCAAGCAACTCTGCCGACGCTTGGACGTAGTGCGGACACACCAGCAACAGGAGAGCTTGAAGTTCATGGCGCATTTCCGGAGACGTTTCATTATACGTGATGGCAAGAGGAATCTTAAACTTGTATGTTTTTTTTTTATATCCATTTATTGAATACGTTTTGTCGTATATTTTTTATAGCTTTTATAAAAAGATATATATTTCTCGACCTGTTAGATAAATGCTTTATATATTATTTTTATTTATTTTTAACTTCATGCTGTATCCTGCATATAGCGGGGTAGGCAGAGGGAACCAAAGAATCTAGTGTTAAGACACTCCATTCTCTTTCGTTCCCCACTATACATATTATTTTTATTGTTAACTTAACTATTTTATTTAAATACACGAATATTTATATTATAACATGATTGAAATCATTTATGTCACAGGAGGAGGGTTCGCGTCCGCCAGTGGAGCTGTTCGAGTTACGCAGCAATGGGTCCGCGCTGTGCACGCGCCTCGTGCAGGTGCGCGCTGACGCTGTCAACCTTAACAGCGCGTTCTGGTAATTACAAATATATTTATTATATAACGCTATTATTTCTTTTAGTTGTCAAGTAATATACAAGGACCGACAGAAATGTCACCTGTGTACACACCTACCCATGTCACGCATATTTTTTAAATAAGCCTATTAGTTTCTATCGAATTGCATCATAATCCTTATATTTTTGTTGTTTACATCTCTGCCATATTATTTTTATAAAAAAATTATAGGTACTCCTCATCAATTCATACAAAAAAAATATTACAATAATTCGTAAGTAACTTCGTAAAACTTCATAAACATATTTAATTTAACAGTTACATATTAAACGTGCCTTTGGAAGGCTCAAAGGAGTCTCCGTCGGGTTCCGCCATCGTGTACGCGTGGATTGGAAGCAAGAGCGACGCGGACTCCGCGCGCCTCATCGAACAGATCGCTGACGAGAAGTTCAATAACCCATGGGTCAGCTTGCAGGTATCTTATATTAAAATATTTTTTAATTTCTTAACTTCGGGTTCGAAAATATTTCGATCTTTTTATTATTAGTATTACATAGTTCATTGCATAGATTTTGAAGTATAGCCACAACCATCGCAATACTACAATAATGCTACATTGATAGTGGTAGAGTTGATCAATCAATGATATACCAACCAACTAGAAAGCATTCACTTAGTTGTTATAAAAATATCAATCGTGGTACTGCATGAGCTCCTCTGAATGTGAGAAAGAAGACTGGTGAAGATGCAAAGGTCAGAGATATTTTTCATAACAACTTATAATTGTTGAAATACAATAGTAATATGAAATTATTGACGATCAATTGCTTTATCGACGATCTCTTCCCAGGTATTAACGGAAGGCAGTGAACCCGACAATTTCTTCTGGGTGGCATTAGGCGGCCGCAAGCCGTACGATTCTGACGCAGACTACCTCAACTACACCCGCCTATTCCGGTGTTCCAACGAAAAGGGATACTTCACTGTCTCTGAGAAATGCACTGATTTCTGTCAGGTATGTAACAAAAATAATAATCTATGTTCCTATACAAAGGAAATTTAAGTACATATTATGTGATTTTAAGATTTAGAAATTTGTTCTTAGCAATATGCATATTGTTATGTTAACTGTTTGTCTAACTGTTTATTTAAGCCATGAAAACAGCTGAATTGATATTGATGAAATATATTATGGGTTACTTTTGATTCCACACATGTATGGAGTAGCAACTGTGTAAACTTAATATAATGAAGTTAATCGAAATTCATGCTTATGCTTTCTTCATAATTTTTATTTATGAGTGAATTTACATATATAACTCGACTAATTCATAATGATTTATGAATATAAAAAAACTTTATGTTGTTTCTTTTGTATGATAAGTCTAAACACCATATAGCTTCCACCACCCAAGCATGTAAACCCTTAAATATTTAGAAAATGGTGAAACTAGTGAAAAAACAGTCAATAATTCATAGTTAGTGTAAAATTCAAGTACATTGTTAAAATAACATTTTTTTTTCAGGATGATTTGGCAGATGATGATATAATGATATTGGACAATGGAGAGCAAGTTTTCTTATGGCTTGGAGCTCGCTGTTCCGAAGTAGAAATCAAACTAGCTTATAAATCTGCACAGGTAAACAACTGCAAGAGCACAAGCAATTAATGAATTGTTAATTTACTAAAAGAGCTTATTAGTGAAAAAAAAATGCTAACATTTCATTTACGATATTAAAAAAAAACCAAAACATACTTTCGAAATCTAATACTTCTTAAACAAACTGTAGCTAAAATGTAATAAATTCACACATTGTATATTTTTTATTTATATTTCTTTTATTAAAAACAGGTATATATTCAACATATGAAGACAATGCAACCGGACAGGCCACGGAAACTGTTCCTTACACTGAAAGACAAGGAGTCAAGACGCTTCACCAAGTGCTTCCACGGCTGGGGAGACCACAAAAGACCTCCAGAATAAGTCATAACATGTTCATTTTCATCCACTAAATCTATAAAATTTAGGAAAAATGACAGTATTATAACAATGTTATGATATAAAAGAACAAATGCCATATGTTTTTTATATACGAGGCAAATAATATTCTATGCCTGCTTGAAATATTAGACTTTACGTTTTGTAAAATAGTTTTGTTTACTAATTTATTTTAAGATTTCAAAATTTATTTTATATTACACCATTTTTTCAAAAAGTGTTAATGTCTCTATTTCATTTGATTTTTATAACATAATAATAACAAATTTCATATTTATTATACATTGGACATATTTTTAATTTACAATATATTCCTTTTAAAATGTTTTTATTACATGAGTATTACTATTCATTGCCTAAACCCTAATTTATGCAATTAATATCAAATTGATTATAATTATCAATCAACAACAAATATGCAGTGCATTAAATAAAACATTTTTCAATATTTATAGCAAGTAGTAAAAAGGAAATTATGTATCAATCTTACATTGTACCATAGATTTTTTACTACATACCTATCACTTACAAAAATGTTGGTCTTCCACTCATAAAAATTTAAGGAATCATGAAAATAAAAGACTGAGTATATCATTTTCAAAACATGTTTAATTATTCCATTTACAACAAAGCACAAGTGCATTGAAAGCTTCTATATAAATTAATTTGAGTAACATTTGACTAGCTTAGCAAGAACTGCATGATTTGTTACTCAAGTCAAATATAAAACATTGTGAATTCTATTTATTACAGACTGAACTGGCAAATGTATATATATGCTTGTCTTCGTATAAATAATTGTACTTATACCTACTTTGTATATATGACTTAGAAAGAGATTTTATAACAACTTAAGATCATGATTGAGTTGAGATAACAGATCAGTTGTTTGTAATAAATTAGCACAAACTATATTGCATTGTCATTTTGTAACACAATAAATCTATTTAACAAATTCAACTTCTGTTTTTTTATATACCCGCATTGAAGGTAATAATTAAGAATAATACTTAAATATAGGCTGAGTACAAATTAATCATCATCGTCGTCGTCATCTGAAGGAACAAACAATTCGTTTTCCTCTAAGAAATTAGCAATGTTCTTACTAATCGCTGCTCCAATTAATAGTCCGGGTACAACTGCACACACAATACTTAGTAATCCAAAAGGTGTCTTTTCTGGTTCAGGAAGAATAGCACCAGTAGGAGTCGTTGTTGCCGTTCTTCGTGGTACAACTTGTTCATGTTTTGAGATGTTCTTAGATTGTACCACTAGTCGAGTCAACCTTGAAATAGCCATTTTCGATAAGTCCAGATTGAAATATAAAATAAATTTCTAAGATTATTTTTAGAAGATGAGAGATAAAATTAACAATAACTTTCGTGACAGTTACCGATTATCTCTTTTCCTTTTGACAAATGACAACAAAAGTTAACTAAAAGTACAGATTAAATAAAAAACGAAATCGATACTAATACGTGCCACTGTATAATTTCTTATATTACCAAGAATTACATGCTAACTTGTTACATATAGAAAACAAGGACAGTAAATTTCAATCTTCAGTTAACTATGAATTATCACTGGTAGCAGCAGTTAAGTTAACTTTTCGCAATACCGCTCACTAGTTTGTTTACTATAATAATTAAATATGCATGTATTTTACATTATACATAGGTAATATCATGAAAAGTAAAATATTCTTGTGGATTATTAAATCCTATTATATCCAAGTATGGAATTGATTGTATCTTAAATAACTTGTATGTATATCTGTAAGCAAATAAAAAAAGTAGCAAAACGTCAATGGCTTTGCGGTTTAATGACGTTTAGCAAAATACAAAATTTACATAAAAATAAAAAGAAAAGAAAATAGTTCTTATAAATAAAATGAACGTGACTCTTACCAGCTTGGAAGCTTTAATTTGTAAGTATTTTAATTAATTAAAACTATTTTATTTTTAATAAAACAAATAATAATAACAAATATTTCGTATATAGTAAAAGCAACATTTGAATCTTTAATTCAACCTGATGCTGCGGCTGTGGAAGCCTTCATGGCCGTCATGCGAGACTCGAATGAAGGACCACAACTAGGAGCTCAGGCATTGGCGGCTCGTATTCATTCTCAAAATGCACGAGAAGCTCTTCTGGCTCTTACGATGTTGGATCGTTGCATGCGTAAAAGTGACTCTATTTTTCAAGCTGAAGTGGGTAAATTTCGGTTTTTAAACGAAATGATTAAATTGGTGTCTCCTAAATATTTTGCTGACAGAACATCCCCTGAAGTCAGAAATAGAGTATGTATATTTATACATAAAATGTATTTTTTACAATGAATTTTTTAATTAATCTGAACAACTGTTTTATAAAAGGAAAAAAGATATATTTCACTTTTATTTTATAGATTCTACAATTATTACATGCCTGGTCAATAGAATACCCTAAAGAAACTAAATTCAAAGTTGCTTTTGATATGCTTAAAAACCAAGGAGTAATAAAAGAAACGCCACCACCTTTACCTCCAGAAGATAATGTGGTAACATCCCGCCCTAGAGCTAAAAACGCAATATTTGAGGATGAGGAAAAATCTAAACTTTTACAAAAACTACTTCAAAGTAAAAAGCCAGAAGATTTGCAACATGCTAATAGACTGATTAAAACAATGGTTCGAGAAGTATGTGTTAAGTAATTCTTGGAACATTTAGCTTGTGTGATATGTTCTTCACTGCATTTTTGTAAATTAATGTATATTTAAAAAGAACAAATACTTATAGGATCTGTGGAGTCTGCATATGCACATATTATTAACCTATTTTCTATCATTAAAGCTTTATAAAATGGCTATAAGGAGTAAAATACATACAGACATTTATTTGCAGGATTGTGACTATGAATTTTAATTTATTTTACAATCTCATTTAGTAATGAATTTAAGCTTTTAAAGATAATTGTTTTTCATTTTCAATTAAAAATTAATGAATCCTTCATTTAATTAAAGGAAGAGAGAAGATCAGAAGCTAACAGTAGGAGAGCTCAGGAAGTGTGTGCTGCCTTAGATAGTGCTGGCCTTCTAAGAGATATGTTAGAGCATGCTGAAGATGCATCTGCTGATGAGGAACAGCTGATCCATGAACTGCATGCCAGCTGTTCTAGACTCCGCCCTGTGTTACAGAGACTTGCATCTGCTGATACACAAACTGAAAACTTAAGTAACTATATATATTTTATTTTATGTAACTATAAAAACTAATAAAAAACTTGTTAATTATTATTTTTCTTTAAAAATATAATTTAATTCAGGATTTATTTATATTAATAATTTTATTCATTATATTTTTAATAGCTCAACTATAATAATTATTATTTTATATTTTAGGTGACATAATACATGCAAATGATGTTTTGGATGAAGTGTTTGCTAAATATAATAAATTTGTTACTGAGAAAAAACTAAAAAACAAAGAACCTAAGAGACACTCAAGCAATAATGATGCTCTATTAGACTTTGCTGGAGCAAACTTCAGATCTGAAGGTGACAAGTCAAACAATAGAACTGATGTAATTGATGAGTTAGGAGATATATTCTCAAGTGATGGTGCCACTAGTAATATAGCAGAACCTTTGAAACCCGTCAATATGATGCCTGCAGGTTATTTTTTGCATAAATTTAATACCAAAATAATTCTTATTACTTTTTTTATTAAAATTAACCTTTTTTTATCTATACTTGTTTCTTTATTACATTTAAAGCAAACCAAATTATTTTTATGTGTAATTTGTATATTTAATTACTTTGCAGATGATACTGAATTATTAGGAGAAAAAACCAAGGTTGAAGGTTGGCATGAGCTAGATTCACTTGGTGAACAATTATTGAAACAATCTTTGCCTGAAAATGCAAAACGATTGGACAACTTCAATGGGTAAGTAAAACCAATAAGTATGTTACTTAGAGAAACATATGAGATAAAAAATAAAAACATTTTATTTTTTCAGCAAACATTCAAAGAAAATACCAATGAATGCATTAGAAAAAATATCCCCAAAAAAAGAGATTCTGTCACCAAACAATGCTCTGTTAGACCTTGACTTTTTTACAAAGAAACCTACAGAAGTGGCAAAAGCTTCTCCAGTAGCACATTCCTCTAATTCTATTACACCTAATGATGATGTCATGGTAGACATAAGCTCCGATGATATAAACCCTAACACATACAATAACAACTTAAATAATAAACCTGAAAGTCCTCTAGACAACATACTTGATCTGGGATTACCACTACAAAATGATAATGAAAAGAAACCAGAAAGTCAAGAAAATTTACGTTTAGATCAGAAAGACAAAGTTAAAGCCAGTGATGTGAAACCTTTAACTGACATACATTTGACCTTACAAAGTGTGCAGCCGAGTAAAATACCTCCATTGAAAGCTTTTGAGGAGGAGGATGGCCTATCAGTTGTACTACACTTTTGTAAGGACAAACCCAGATCGGATGTCAGTGTTATTGTTATTTCAACAACAAGCAAAAGTACTTTCCCCATTGAGGATTATAAATTCCAGGCTGTTGTTCCTAAGGTAACTTTATTAATTTTATATTGTTCCTTAAATTAACTTATAAGTAGCTCAATTTCAACGTTTTTATTCCTTATTTACTTTACATATATAGTAATTTCAGCTGGGAAAGCAAAGACAAAGTTAACCTCCATTTGGAACTTTCACTTCCTTTTGGAGACACTGCCTGCTGAGTGACGGAACCCGGCGTTACAGGACCAGAGAATTAAAATACATTAAATAAAATCATTCCTCTAAATAATAAAATATTTACCGACAGACATTTCACAACTATATATATATACATGTCCAGGGTTGCAAGGTGCGCCTGCTGCCGGCGTCGGGGAGCTCGCTGCCGCCCTACAACCCGTTCCTGCCGCCCCCCGCACTCACGCAGCTGATGCTGGTGGCGGCGCCGCCAGGCCTGCGCCCCGCGCTCAGCTTCGTACTCACCTACACCGCCAACGACGACTGCTCCGAGATGGGACAACTACCCGAACTGCCTTTGACTGATATTTAATTTTATTGTGTGCACATAATTGTATTACTTTTAAATTTGAAGTTTATTTGAAAATTATATAATTAGTAAATACACAATTGTATGGGAATTTTGTTATAGAATTAAATAATGAGGAATTCAATTCGGCGACTCTAGGTTCCCTCTGCCTACACTGCTACATGCGGGATACAGCGTGAAGCTATGTATGTATATATGTAAGGAGGAATTCAAATTTGAGGAATTCGATTTCGACCCCAAATGAGGTCACGTAGCAAAATTCTGGGGTCGAGAGATTTTAATGTCAAATATTTATATATACAATTTTGGCCAATTATCTATTTGTATGGGATCGTCAAGAAACTCGCAATCATATATGGGGTCGCGAATGACAAAAGTATAAGAAGCCCCGATTTAGATAGTATGTTCTTGAATATTGAATGTCTGTTGCTTAAATTACTTTTATTGATGAAATGACTTCATATGTTTTATTCATATTTCTTTTTCAACAGTCCCATAAGAATATAATGATATAGTTATTGCATTTTTTTATTGTAGAACAATAAATGCCCGTAAATTGTATTATATAATAATTATTAAGATATTTTAGGTAATTAAAATATACTAAATGACTAGTTAGAAGATAATAACAATTTATTATTTCAACTAACAATACTGTAATTTGTGTTCAAGTTATTTTAGTATTTTTTTTAATTATTTTAAGTCAAAATTTTAATATTTATACTTATTTCAATTATATAATAAGGTGTTAATTAAATATTAAATCATTTTCTATATATTTACATTTAATAGTTATACTATAATAATTTGTATGGAAGACTGTACATACATTTATAAATTAATAAAAATAATGAATGTTGATCAAATATTTATATGTGCGTTTTTCAAATAAAGCCTAATAGAATATGTTTAAGTTTATGCATAAATGCTTGCTTTATCATAGAAGTAACTGGATTCATGTATTAAGTATATATAAATCCCGCGCCGTCCCTAATTATTGTTATTATTTTTAAGTACATATGGTTTTTTTTACTAATTTTGTTATAGTATTGTTTTTATACAGGTATGTATATGACGAACATAAACGATGTCGTAGTACAGGAGTGACCTAAAAGTTATTATTTTTAGGAAAAAATATATAAGGTAAATGAAGTAATTATCTGGCGGAAAGTGGGGAACGGATTTGTTGAAAGAGAACGGAGTGTCTTAACACTAGGTTCTCAAGTTCCCTCTGCCTACCCCGCTATATGCGGGATACAGCGTGAAGTTACAAAAAAAAAAGATAGTAATTATTGTGTATTATTCGATATTTTACAGGAAAATGTTATTATTATTCGACTGAGTAATTAATATAGTTAATATCAAAATTACTTGCTAAATTTATAGGGTGTCCCAAAATTAACGCAAGATTTGAATTAAATAGAAAATGCCATTTTAGTCTTTTAATAGCGAATGAATAATGAATATAATAGCAAATGGCGGCAAAGTCAAATCTTGCGTTAATTTTGGGACACCTTTAGTTTTGATTACTTATGCACTAAAGAAAAGAAAGAAGGTTATTAATATATGTATGTTTATAGTTATTTGTAAATGTTCCATTGTATTGTAAGAAATGTATATTATGAAAGCGGTTCTAGTCTAAATAGGTCTCGACATTCCCATAAATGTTAAGATGCCTTTATTATTATATTCATTTATTTTTATTTGATCTGAATTTGTGTAAACAGTATTAGAATTATAATAATTAATATACAGTTCAAATGTAGGATTACTGTTAATGTTGACATCACAAAAATGCATTTATTATGTACCGTGTTTAAATATAAGTATTTGTTTATTGTATATTGTATGTGCCGCTGTGCAATAATCATACTTAATGGAAATTTGTGACTTAAATAGTTTATTTATGATGAATACGAAATAAACAATATCTGCTTAACGTTTGTTTCATTGTAAAATATTTTATAAAAATGTACTGAGGACTTGAACGGAATGAATTTCTCTATGTAGCTCATAAATTCTTAGTTTCTTAGTAGTCTTCACTGTTTGTTATATTTTCATAATTTTGTCATATGATATAAGGGAAGGCATAAAAAACCTAACATTGAACTCTGGTCTGTATTTTTTTGGAAATTGCGGATTAAGTTATGACTTTGGAAATGAAAAAAATCAATCCATATCGAAATAATAATAATCATATGAACACCAAAACACTGACCTAAATTACTACGATAGCGATGGACGGTAAATCTCATGTTTAATACGAATTATTAGAAAGTAAAGTAAATAAGGAAATACATGTTATATTTTCATAGTATTTATTATTAAACAATTATTTACATGGATATTTAAAAAAAACATTCATTTACATAGTAAATGCTTTGAACACAAACTCAGAAGTCACTGTTCTCTGAAAAAAAACGTGACAAAACGAAATATTTTTATTATTTGTTTAACATTCTCTTATACAGCGAAGGAGTTACAAAAGTCGATATTTCAAATTTCTTCAAGAAAAGTTTATAATATGTTTATTAATATTTGTTTATCAATTTAAGCAATGCACTTGGAAACACTGTTGGAAATTATATGTAGTAAAGTTTAACATATTTACTTGCTGCCAGCCTTTAAAGTTAAAACACTAGCCTAGCTATTAATTTTTGAGGAACTAAAAAAAACCTAAATGAAAAAAAAAACCACTTAAATTTCTATATAGTTAAATATAAGCATATTATATATTTTAGACTAAAGAACACATTTACATAACTTAAAACAAGTTATTACTATAAGGTTCAGTAATGAACGCTATCAACAAAATCCATTTCCTCACTTCTCGTTCATCCTATTAAATGTCTTACAAATTATTTCCCAAAAATTCCACACATAAATGTTTACAAAATCATTTGACTAACATTTACAGTCAAGTCTCAAACTGCCTGGTCCCTGAAAGCGAGGGCAGTGATAGGTTTCTGATGTCCACAGTATTCCCGCTCCAGCGTCCCACTCTCCAGGTCCCAGAGACGCGCGTAGCTGTCAGACGAACCTGTATATTTTTAATATTATATTTTAGTACGCAATATTAATTTATTATTATACTGTTAATCATTATTAATATAACTAAATACATTGCACCTTTATAATTATAGTGAGATTTAAAAAAATATCATCTTTTGGGTAACGTCAATATAGATTTGTACATTTAATGTATATTTTTGTTTTAATCAAAATCAAAAAAGACAACGAGTTTTAAGTCGATTCGTGGCAAAACACCAAAATCTTTTATTTTATTAGGTCCCTATAATTCTAAAGGTCCGAAATGGTAAAATGTCCCTTTCACATGTGAAAGAGACATTTTTTCATTTCATTTTTCCGGTCTGGATAAAAAACGTCGTTTATTTCCGCCAACACAAGGCATTGCGTCTCGAATTCTGGCAGAAAATGGAAAACGGAGTCTTGACCTTGATAAGTAGTAGTAACATATATAAAAATAGCATGATATGTACCAGTGAACAGGTATCTGGAGTCTAGTGTGAAGGCGGCGTCCCACACCCAGCGCTGCGCCTCGTGTCGGAGCTCCCGCAGCAGCGCCCAGTCGCTGGTGCGCCACACGCGCGCCGAGCAGTCGCCTGACGTCGTCACCAGCATACTGCAAACAATTATAATATATTATTTAACATTACCATGTTATAAATATAACATATTCATAAGTTATAATAATTTCTTTGCTAAATAAGTTTCTAACAATACCTACTTGTGATTGAAACCTCCTTTTAAGTATGCTATTTTTGAAATAGAGAAAAAAAAATGTTCTTATACTAATTGTGATCCATACAGTTTTGAAATGATCCACAAATTAATGAATTGTTCAAAATTTACCCATTTCTGATTTTATTTCATTTAAAATTTCTCATTTTAATTTCTATAGTTAGAAAATTGAACTTACCTGAAACTTTTTGTATATATAAAAAACTTACATTTACATAGGATTTCAGTCCTATATAAACGAAGTTACGAGATATTATATGTAAATCAAAATATACACTAACGTGGAATCATAGCTGAATTTACACCGCAATGCGTATTTCTTGTGCGCCTGCAGATGTTTTCTAGGCACGGGGCGCGGCGGCGACCCGCCCAGCGACCACACGTAGCAGTTACCCTTGTTGTTGACCGCCGCCATCATTTTACCCTCGGGGTCTATTGCTATATCTTGTATACTAGTCTCAGCTTCTGGTATCTGTTGAGTTAAAATTATAAGTGGATTTAAAACTTATAATAAAATATTACTTTATTGATATTATTGTTGTTACCTGGAATATATACAGAATATTTTTTTTTGCTTCACTTTGTATTCGCACATAGCAGGGAGGGAACCAGAGAACTTTAACATTTCCGTTCCCTATTTTCCACCGAATTGAGGCATTGCGTGATTTATCACATTGTTACTTATAACAGAACTCAACACGAAATACTAAACATTATTTATTATTTTCATTGACTTGTGTGGAAATTGAACCAGCAACTAGTAACATTTACAGTCACACACTTGTGCCTCTGAACCATCACAAGCCTCATTTAAATTTATAATTTTTCTAAATTTGACAGTGCATTCATCTCAGCCTTACAACACCCACTGCTGGACATAGGCCTAAATACCTTTATGACAGTAAATAATTATATTTTGAAAATATGATAATATTATTGACCTTATATATATTATTGACCTCTATTGGACCTTAGATGAATCATATTTAAAACAAAGGTGTAAAACATATTGTATACCAGTTGTTCATTGTGGTCAGTCTTTAAATCCCATATATGTATGATGCCACTCTGCCCCCCAACCATAATCTGAGACTGATCAGGATGCAGGACCACTGCATTGACAGGTGCAGGAACTTGAAATATGCGTTGACATTGGAATGCATGACCCACTCTGGAAAAAAATTATGTACTATGATTTATGATATAACTAAGTTAACTTAAAAGCATTTATTTCCTCACTATAAAAATATGAGTTTAGTACTAGGTATATTTGTAATTTATGATATAAAAGTTACAACATACCTGATGTCCCATATTCTAGCAGTACAGTCTTCTCCTCCTGTGTACATCCATTGACCATTTTCCTAAAAGTATATTTCAAAGTTTTGACATAGCTCATCATTATTATAAAACATACACTTTTATTATTTTTTATATTTTTGGTAATAATAGCAGATTTATAATTTTGAATATATAGTTCTAAAGTATTACCTTTCTCTGAAAAAGAATGAGTAATTATAAATTAGAAAATTAACAAAAATATGTACCTGAAATCCAACCCTAGAAACATTCTTAACCACACCTTCATAGTTTAACACTGGATCTGGATTAGCACTGGCAAGGTCATACATTCTTATATGTTGATATCCACAGGCAGCTACCATTTGTCCATTTGGACTTATTTCCAAGTCATTTACTTGCTAAAATCAAAAAATATCTGTATATAAAAATCTAGTCTCTATTAATGCGAATAAAAGTATTAAATTAACCATAAAGTACATTATTTGTTTATTTCAATTTATGATGAGGTACTTGGTAAATCGTCATAAGCAACTAGGTGAAAAATTCAAGTCGTTAAGTTCTTCCTATTTAATTTCTCAAACGAAAGAGATGCATCAAATGATAAATAAAGTAAATAATAATATAGGTTACCGAGTCAGGGTGCTGCATTGTGCGCAAGCATACTCCACTATGGGCTTGCCACAGTTTGATAGTATGATCATATCCTCCTGTTACGAGGGCCACTTGGGAACCAGCGCCCGTGTTCCCTTCCCCAGACATTATAACTTCACGTTCACTGGTCAATTGATTTTAGTTCTTAAAATTAACAAAAGTAAACAATAATAATTCGATAAGCACGTTACATATAATACATTTTTCAAAACTTGTAGTTTTATTATTTTTATATATAAATGTACATAAGATGCTTCAAGCAAATAATATTTATAAAACAATAATAAGTTAAGCAATTGCTTTCTTTCGGCAATTGGCGTATTTTTTAAAATTTGACACTTTTGACAGATGCTTAAATTTGTTTATGGACAGTCTAATGGTAAACATGCGTATGCGTAAAATACTTCATTTTGTGGATACGAGAATAATTTTATGCAAAGTCAGTAATATTGATCTTATAATATATATATATGTAATCAATAAAATCTAAAATATAAAAAAAACATAAATGTAATATAAATAAACGAAGAATGTCATATATTTGATATATTACATATGCATATATGTAATATACGATAGCATCATCGTTATGTATGAAACATATCTTTTCTTATCGAAGACAACAATCATATTTTAACAAA
Organism: Philaethria dido; assembly: GCA_033558755.1. NCBI lineage: Eukaryota > Metazoa > Arthropoda > Insecta > Lepidoptera > Nymphalidae > Philaethria > Philaethria dido. The sequence continues at coordinate 37,697 of JAKGSA010000332.1, read as the reverse complement.
CTACGTCTGCAACTTTATTTTAACAAATAAAAAAATATTATTATTAACCTATATTAAATATATTTTTACAATCTACATATTTTATCTGTAGAATCTGTCAACATGATACGGAAATTAATATGCACTACGCAACAAAATGGCTATTCATTAGGCGTCGTCCATGTGATTGCGGACAGATGGGCTAATTGTCGGATGATTTGTACGGTTGCGTAATGGTATAATAAAATAAAAATGGTATAGAATTTATTATAAGCATTTATTTAAGAAATATAATTTTATCAACTAAAATTATTAAAACAACGCTGTCAACAGGTTACGTCATAAATAGGCTCGTGACGTAGTAAAAATACGGTTATAAAACGTGCTTTTGAAACAATTATAACTGTACAAAGTATATTGACGGATATAGCAAAGATCGAAAACAGTAGTTTAAATATGAATAAAGACTGGTTAAGAAGAATGAAAAGACAAATTGAAAAATAGAATCTTATATGAAATTACTTTATTGAACATGTAAAATCCGTATTGACATGAGGAATGCTAATTCTCATTTACAAAATAACACAAATGTAAAATTTGAGAGACTAATCACATTGAAAACCTACCTATGACTAACTAAAAATACAACATACACATGAATTTCCTAAATTTAATTTGCTCAGCATGGGCTTAAGGCCCATACTGTCGATTCTTAGCTTAAAGTTTGGTACCATTAATAAGCATTGAAATTTACAATGAGAGAGGTAGGTTTAATTAACAATAAGCCGTCACATCATTCATGAAATTGTCTCTAATTTTACATGGTGACACGATCCCATCAAAACTATCATGTCCATAGATCAAATTATAATTAGCGTTAAATTAAACTTATGGCATATCAAATTTAAAGCACAGCTTTACGGCAAAAAAATGTGGTAGACATACAGTTTTGATAAAACCATTTGAGGTACATTTCAAAGGTGAGCATCCAGTAGTCACAGCGAACTTAACGAGGGAGGGCTAACTGTACAATTCCCCAGTGAATACATGCTAACACTTAAACATTATTTTTTTTTCAAGGCTTAGAAACCTAGAGACCCTAGCCTGTGGTGAAACTTTCCAAACTCTGCACTCTTCTAACCTATCAACTATTCAATACTACAAAGTAAATTAGTAAATAACACCTGTCAAATAATCAACAATTTCATTTATGTCGACCAAAAATCTTTATAAATACAATAATAAATGTGTAATTAATCATTCTTTGAATTCAATTTTTCTAATACTCATATAAAAATTAAGATAATGCAATACAGACTTTGGAAAGTCAGTCCCATTTTACTTTGTAATAAATTAAGTCCAAGTAAATTATTCAATATGAACAGAATGCCTATGAATTGGGAGATCATTCGCTTTCTTCTTCCTCCTCCTCACCACCTTCTTCATCATCAGACTCATCCTTCTTCTTCTTTGACTTCTAAACAATGAAAGTTTTAAAATATTAATAAAATATGATAAATAAACTAATTATATTCATAAATAACGATAAATATGATGCTTATACATACAGCTGGCGCCGCCTTCTTGCCCTTCTTTCCTCTCTTCTGTGCCTTTTTGCCACCACCTTCTCCACCACCTCCATTGGCATTATATGACTCTAAGTCTTTTGTATATTGTTCCTTGGCTTTGGCCGCCTTTTCCTCCCAAGCCTAAAAAATAACAAATATTAAAATAAAATTATATGTATAATAAAACAAAATTAAAATTTCCAAAAATTAGTATAAATCAAATACTAACACTTTTGTCTTTCATGCCTCTCCATATTTCACCGCCTTTTTTGGCTATTTCAGTTACTTTGAGGCCTGGATTATCGGCCTTTATTTGTTCTCTTGCACTGTTAAGCCAAAGCATATACGCTGACATAGGACGCTTCGGCTTGTCCGTCATCTTAACTTTTTTCCTAAAAGCAAATAAAATGTTATTAGCCAAAAATAAATAAAAAACAGGTTAAGCATCGTACCGCTAATAGATTTTCATGGTAACGTGCTTCCACGCGACCACGGTACGTTCCAAGGAAATCATTTTGGCGGGAAACGCGTTTGCAGCATTGTACAAAGAAATTACTAACTTAAATAACACAACAATTATTTAACGCATCAAATTGCATTCAAATCAAGCTAAAACCAAATAGTTTTAATGTAATAATCGATTAAATTAGTTATCGCCCCTTATAACGAGTTCACTGGCCTATACTCGAGTCGAACGAGCCATTTTGTTTTCTCATATTGTGTTGAAAATACGCATTATCTAAAGATGACATAATTACCAAATGAATCTAAACTTAATAAACTGTAATTCGTAGAAGAACTGTTTTAGTCCTTCAATGGAAAAGATTCGAGAAATTAATTATTTAAAATAGGGCGTCCTTTCTTATACCCACGCGTACTAAGGAAAGTACGACGAAGCCTATGGCCATGTTTGACACAGAATTCCAACGTGGATTAAAACATATTCTAATGAATAATACACTTATAATCAAAATGAAACATATAAAAACACTTGACAATTATTAGAAAATTGATTAGACTTACCTTATGGCAAAAATTTTGAAATGATTTTTGAACTGGTACACAACCAAACTGCAGACGTAGAGAACCAGAAGAAAATGTATGGAGCTCGAAGCAATGTTCCCAAAGCAAGCTAGCTTGGGTTCGTCTCGCGTCGCTACCAGGGCGCCCTCTACGTAGCGCGCTATTGGCCGGCCCGTTCAGTTTAGCCAACTGCAGGAAGCGATATCAGCCTCTTGTACTACGTATATCCGTGACGTGCCACATTTATGACACGCACTAATTTGTACCTTAACACAACCGAATAAAGACTAATTCTGAGTAAGCGTTTATGCTCCGTACAATATAATCAAAAAAGGTTTTTGATAAATTATAAAGAAAATAAGCTAAAATACATTAAAATAACTTACCAGTGAAGTAGCTAATATAAATACAAATATTTTTTGATATGATTTCTAAAAGATTAATTAAATAAGTATGTCAAAAAGTGGCCCAATCCTCTTTTAGGTTTCCCTTATGAGAGTCTAACAAAATATATCGCGCCGGATTTTAAATGCCGCCAACGTTTATTTCGAAAATGTAAAAAGCGCGGCAAACGTGGGCGAGAAAGGGATGCCAATAAAATATAACGTTTGAGATCGCGTTTGTTTACGATTTGATATTTTGAAGGAACTTGAGAAATAGTTTTTATCTCTTGATATATAAGGGTGTAGTACTTAAGATGTTAGCCATAAAATACATTCTACGATTTTATAACAATAACATAACGTAACATTGGGAAAGCTAACAAATATTCAACGATAAGCATTCAAGACGAAACTTTTGAAAGAATCTAAATAATACATAAACCTAAATCTAAATATCTCTATAGGACAAATTATCGATTAAACAAGCCTTATTTAGTTCACTCACATTAATGAACACACAATTCGAAGTCGAAGGTAACAATTATTACACACAAAAGTATGCTGCATGAGACGACTGTAACAATAAGTTAGTTACACCACTTTTACAGTTAAGTCTTTTATTTAAACTTTAAAGCCTTCATTTCTGTTTTATATGCTCCAATTTATCATACATAACGACGCTTCAAATATCTTCGTACATAGGTATATCTGTCTAATCCTAAATTGAATTGTAACGTTGCAATAACGTATATTTTATGTTAAATATTAAAGCCATATCAATAATTTTTGCTAAAAGGAGTATTAAATATTGTTACATTGAGTTAGGAAATTGTCTATCTGTGCCGAGAAGTAAGGTAAATAATGAAATATGAGAGAAGCAGAACGCAATATGTTTGATGAGTTTTACCGCGAATCAATACATTATTTATCATTTAAACCTATTACACATATGATTTCTATGTCGATTTTTAATATGTAAAGTCCTAAATACTTACATTTAAATAGGTACGTATTCTTAAATTTAATAATAAATAAAATTTTTATTTAATAATAAAGAAAATATAATGGGTAGCGTTTAAAACCAAAGGTAATAATTTTTTAAAGTAAAAAGTTTTAAAAATATATTTGTTATAGAAAAAGGAAAGACACCATTTTATTTAACCTACAATTTATTTCTGTGAAGACAATCTAGTTACCAGAGTTTTAACCGTTATATAGCCACAGCGCGTTCTTTTAAAGTTTTTTATTTACATTTATTGTTACTGACTATATATTTTTTTTTTAATACTAGTACTGCTAATATCACACTCTAATTTGGCCAAAGCCGAAATAAATTGAAAGTAAATTAAAAAAACTTTTAAAAAATCTAATACAAAAGTATGATCTATTAAAATTATAAGAATTTGTTACTTTCACTTCCTCAATTAAGAGAATATGGAAAAAATAAACATCTTCATTTTATACTAATGTTAATATATACGAAACCCAAATCGATAAACATTTATATTGCTTATACTCCACTTTTGGTGTCCTTTGCCAGGCGGACATTTATTTGTGAATGTTATCACCATGGCGATCATCTTAAAATGATTCATTAAATTATTAAATATTATATTATATTTAATTATATACTCTAAAAACAAATGTTAATCTCCAGTTTAGCTTTTTAAGCTAGTTTGAAATAGATATTAATTCGTTAACAAGCCAACCCATTAAAGCAAAACTACCGTTAGATAGGAAGAACGCAGGTAAGTGTTTTTTCTGCGGCATAACAACAGACGACAAATTCAAAAATATATTTTCATTTTTATTATATAAAGAATAAAATATTTTTTTGAAAATACTTAATTTTATTAATCAAACATTCAATAAGTTAATACACAAATTTCTAAGCAAGGCAAGCTTTTTCAATATTTAATTAAAGAAATGTTTATGTATATAATTTAAATATATCTAATATATACTTTATCTTACCCGATAAAACATATGTGTTTTTTTTTATTAAGAATATTATCGTAATGTCTAAATGAATAGGCCATAAATCTGTTAGCTAGAGATAAGTTATTTATTAATAACTTCCCACGAAGATTAAACATACATATGTAATGTAATTAAACAAGTGTCATCGTTTAAAAAATGGTAATATCTATGATAAAGGAAGTCGTTAAAACTTCTTCTCATGATCAATGTACAAAAAAACTACGATACATAACGTCGGGTGAAAATAACTGCATTGCATTAAATGCACCACATTTTAATAATAATGGCCAGCTATTGTGCTATTGTGAACAATATTACCCTTCGGAGAAAAAGGGCGCGCGGTGGCATCTGTTAGACACTTTCGCGCCATTTTGCACGCCTCGTTCCGGCAATAAGAAAGTATTAAATTTAATTTAAAATAATTTAGGACACTTTAATATTATTACATACTTGTTTGGAGCCATACGCTTTTATCCCATAGCAAGATAATGAGAGAGGTCCTAGGGTTAGAATACTTCGTTCCTCACTTACCTCCCGAAGTAAAGACAATGCGGGTTGAGTGAAAGAATCCACTTGCACGCGCGGATTTGTATTCTTTAGTAGTGTTTTGTCTTACAAGAGTGGATAAATGAAAATATTTAAAACACAGGATAGCATCCACCACCATCGTGTTTACAGCCGGACGCTGTCTCACCGCGCCATTGTTAATGAATTGTATGATTTCTCTGTATATATATAGTGTAAAATTAATATTGGTCACACACAAAAAAAGTTTTTTATTTAATTTTATTCAAAATTGAAGAAAATATATGCTATAATGATGATATGCTGCTACACGTAGGAGTCACGCGGAGTTAGCTTAATTGACTGAATCTGCAATTAAAATCATATGTATACAGAATAAGCAGGAGTAAGCGAGAGTGTTACAGTAATAATGAATAAGAACATGTTAAGGTGATTTGGTTACGTTAAGAAAGATAAGTGATGAAAGACTGGGGAAGATACAATATCCAAGTGCGAATGGTAAATCGCGAGTAGTGTAAATCGGTGAGAAAATCCTTGAATGACTAGAGAAAATAGAGGTCGATGGTACAGGAGGAAATCAATGTAAAAAGTATGAGCGTCCACCGGAAAGCATGATTATATATCAAAAACTTTATGACAGGACTAAAGGAAAAAGATTGGAAATGGCGGATCTTCATCTCTGACCCGCTATAGAAAGCTGAAAATAAAAATTCGTCGTCTGATCCCACAATACGTTTGAGAGTTCTAGTCTTAGTAATGTTTATATTTTGGTTTACTTGGCTTGGGTAGACAAAGTACGACGTTTTTTTTTTAATTTTTTTTTTTTTTTATAGATACCGGATGGCAAACGAGCAGAAGGACCGCCTGATGGTAAGTGGTTACCTTCGCCCATGAACATCTACAATACAAGAGATGTACTAGATGCGTTGCCAACCTAGAGGATACAGATGGAAAGGGAGGACAATGTAGTAGTCCGCTATCGGAACCACCACATTTTGGGGAAAGGATGGGTGGGAATGGGAAAACCTGGCTTACATGCCATCGAACCGGAACACATCATAAGATATTTGGCGGTTCGTCTTTGACATGATAGTGGTCGCGAGCCAGACGGAGGACGAACCTCCGACTATATGAAATTTCATTCAGCCTACTCGGCAAAATGAGAGAGCTGTGTAAATATATAAAATTAATAATGTAATTATGATATATTTATTGCTTTAAAATCACGGTTCATGAAATTCTTGTGTTTCTAATAATGTATATTTCTGTTTGAAAATATAAAACAAAATTAATTAATAATTAATAAGTGGGGAACGGAAATGTTGAAAGAGAATGGAGTGTCTTAACACTAGGTTCTCTGCTTACCCCGCTATATGCGGGATACAGCGTGAAGTTAAAAAAAAAAAAAATAATACAAAAATACGCCAATAAGAATGGTCGCAGTCAGAAAGCAGTCTATGTCTTGTCTTATAAAGTGAACAATAAAAGTTTCTTATAGAAAATTTCGTAAAAACATATCTATATTTTTTTCTAATATAAAATTAAATTTATTTCTTAGCTTAATTTAGCCAAATTAAAGTTTTGTATAAAATAATAAACTTAAAATATTTAATTAATAGAATTAATATTCGAAAAAGTTATAAAGGTTATAATATGATGTTACATTTGTCATCTACTACATCTACATAGAATATATATTTAATTTTATTCCAAATTGCCTCTGTGACTGTAGTGACATAATTTTGTTTCAGTTCAATAAATGCCGTGTTATATTAATTTAAATAAATAAAGTTAGATTGGGAAACTAGGCAATATGTCATTGGCATATGAGTTCCTCTATGGGGAATCTATATATTAATATGTGAAGCCAAAACTTTGTGCTTTTTTCGAAAATTACGCAGTCAGCATGAAACTTGACACACTTATTTTGACATCCATGTTTATATAAAGTAACATATACGTTACTAGACAACGCGTTATTAACGCGTCAACTCGGATATAATAGATATAATTTTACATTACGATTATTAAAAGCATAGATAAGTGAGATAGTTAACATTCGTAAAATATTTCAAATTTTAGAATATGTGCATTCGGTACTTATTTACCATTTTCTTGTTAATAAAAATAATAAAAATTAAAAAAATATATAAACAGGGAAATAATCAAATTCTGTGTATAACCATCCATAAGTATGAGCTTTATTTAGTACTTAATATAACAAATCTTAAAGCATATCACATTATTATCTATAGCCACATTTACACAACAACAATACACATTTCTCATAAAACCGTGGTACTCATGCTAGAATCTTATATTCTAGGTATTCTTAAAAAACAAATTAATAATTTGTTATTAGATATGGGTATTTTCATTTTAGCTGTAACTGTTACATATCCAATGCGAAGTTTTTATATGAATTTGAAATACTGTTTTCAGATATCCATATGTTAAACGAGAACTAAAACACAACCAATAAAAAAAACTTATAGGTAGCGAAACTCATATTTGCTATTTCTTTTCACATATTATAAAGTATGATAGTAAAAGAAAAAGCCACTAATAAATAATTGTAAACCATTGACGAATAAAAAAAAAGTCCCCCTGAGTTTTTTGCGCCGGTTCTTCTCAGGTCTGAGGCATTAAATTTAGTGAACCGGTGGTAAATTATTTGACGTTCAAAAAATGAAGCTTCTTATTTTGAATAAAATTATTTGACTTTGACTTTGACTTTGAAATGTTTTCATAATAACTTATTTCTAGTATCTCATCAATTTTGTATTTTACAATAAGTTCTTATAAGCTTATCACATATTTTTGAGAAAAGTCTTGTCCTATATGAATCTGGCATCATTTTATATGAAGCAGAGTACATTTATCACGCTTTTATGGTGAAATAAAAATGTATTGTTGTGTAAATTGGAATAACATAATATAATAACCTAATCACTATCGCTCCCACTGCCGCTCCCTTCGCCTGAAGCCGAAGACGCAGCTTCTGACGAGGAATGTTTAGCCTTCTCCTTTTTGCTGCCTCCATCATCACTCTGAAATAATAATATTTTTTATTATATTAATTTCGTAAATACAAATATACATATAAGTTTAAAATATAAATATAAGTCTTTGGTTAGACTTTTTCTTTTTGCTTCCACTTTGAAACATTTGTCTTGGGTTGCGAGGCCCTATAATAGATTTATTTTTATAACCAGACTGGTGAATATAATTGTTTATTCAATGTAAGCATACTAATAATGCCATGAAAGACTAACATTTTTATATTATCTTATTAATATATTTATATATAAAAACAAAAAAAAAAACCTTTTTCAAATGCTTTATATGAAGAAAAATAAAAACAACAATAATTTTTCGCGTCTACAGGTCATCTAGTTTTATGATGTGACTTAGCTACAAAAACCTTATACAATGCATAATTTTATAACATTTACTTAAATTTCTACTCCAAACAGAAAAACATATTGAAATCTATTAAAGTTATATACTTTTTTACAATATGCGTTACTTACAGCTTTAGTTTTCTCCTTCTTATCACTACCAGAGTCTGAGGAGCTGTCATCATCTTCAATATACTCTTTGCTCTTAAAGGAAGTGGACCCTGAACCGGCACTGGTGTTCTTGGCCTTCTTGCTCGGTGCTGGCTTGCTCTTCTTATCAGCGGCTTTCTTTTCTTTTTCAGCTTGTTTCTTCTTCTGTTTGAATTCGTCGGCTGCACCACTGTCTTTGTATTTCTGCATCGCCTTATTGTATTCTTCTTTCGCTTTACTAGCTTTTTCTTCCCATTCCTAAAATATGTAGAATATTATGTAATTTTTTAGCTTTATATATAAATATATAAAGCTAAAAAATTATTATATTATTATATATTTTTAGCTTTATATATAGGAAGAACCTAGTTTCAAACTAATACACAAATTCAAGTCATCGCGTGCTGAGTGTGTTCTTACCAGATTAGAGAAGATCCCTATTAAAAAAAAAATTAAATATAATTAATTTTTTGAATAGGGATCAAATCCACAAATCGCCTGTCGTGGCGCAGAGCTGTAAACGCGACAGGTTGTGGGTTCGATTCCCACTCCAGGAAATGTTAGTATTTTCATTTCCTGGGTTTGGTAACAAGGCAAAGCGCGGCGTTGAGTTCCACGACTCAGCACGCAATGCCTCCATTCGGCGGAAAGTGGGGAACAGAGTTGTTGTAAGAGAACGGAGTGTCTTAACACTAGGTTCTCAGGTTCCCTCTGCCTACCCCGCTATATGCGGGATACAGCATGAAGACAAAAAAAAATATCCACAATCAATCGTGTTTATATGACGCTATTCAACTGCACAATGATGGCTTAGTCGGTTTTTATTTCCAATGTTATATTTTTTTAGGGGCAGACAATTGCAATTGCAATCAAAGATTTAAGGGAGGAACACCAAAATATAAAACTGTCATTGCAATATATAAACAAAAGATATTACATCACATTAAAGCAGACCATAGTAAACAAAAATAAAGAAGTTTAAAGAAATCACCCTGGCACAGTGGGACAGTGTTTGACTGTAAGTGCAGGTATTTGTGAGTTTCCAGTTAGCATACAGATGAATGATAATTATATTAAAATTATTTTCATCTCCCTTCTTTGTCAAAGTCTTGATTTCGGACAGAAAGGCCAAAACAGAGTGTCTCAACACTAAATTCCCTCTATCCACACACAAAATAAAGCATGAAACTACCAAAAAACAAAATATAAATAAATATTAACAGATTTATCAGCCAGGTCCCTCCACAGCTCCCCGCCGCGCTTGGCCACGTCGGTAACTTTAATTCCGGGGTTGTCGTCCATGATGCGTTTGCGGTTCTCGTTGAGCCACAACATGAACGCGGTGGCGGAACGTTTGGGTGCGTTCGCGTCTTTCTCACGCTTCTTTGATTTCTCTTTGCGTTTTCGTGGCGCTTCTGACTGTAAAATAGAATTATATATATTATTATTTTTTTTAGATAAGTTTTTTTCAATAATTTAAGTAAGTAAGTAAAAGCTTTATTTCAAAACACACTGTAAACATTATTAATAATAACAGGAAAGTAAAATAAAACACAAACCATAAAAAGAACAACAAAAACAACAACTACTTAAAAAAACATAAACAAAAATCAAATAATATTGAACTGTCATATTTAAGTAATAATTATTATCTTAAATATAAATTTAAGATAATAATTATTACTTAAATATGACAGTTCAACTTATTATTGTAGTAATAAGTAAAATATATTGTCATTTACATATACGTAAGCATGAAGACACAGATCTTTGGTGAGTATACGCTGTAGAGAGGTTCTTGAAATTTGCAATTCTTGTCCACGACGTCGAATTGAGGTTCCTGGATTGTCAGCAATACTCTCACGCACTGCTTTGATATTCACATTTGAACTGCTTGTTTTTGGACGACCAGTGTGTTTGGCGTCTCCAACGGATCCAGTCTCCATGAATTTTTCAATTAATCTCTTCACAGTTGACGAAGTTAAAACACTATTCCGGCCATATTTTGTACAAAATTTTCGAACTACAGCCGCTAAGCTTTCACTATTTTTGAAATATTCTTTAATAATGAAGACACGTTGTTCTATCGTGTAACGCTCCATTTTTAATTACCCTATACTGTTAGCTGTCAAATTGCTTTTTTTTCAGGGTTGCCAACACTTCACTGCACAAATGGCGGCAAAGTCAAATCTTGCGTTAATTTTGGGACACCCCTTTACAAGAATAATAAGTAACTATACTATTTACAAAAAAGAAAAAATATAAAAAGTTTTAGAATACAATTTCTTGTTAGAAATGTACAGGCTTTAAATATTATTTTCTAAAATTTTAACAACAAAAATAATAAATAATTGAAAAAATATCAATCCATATAATAAAACAGTACAAAAATAGCAAATTCACATTGAAAAAGAAACAGGCACACTTACTATAGTTATAGTCTTTTTAGGTTTCTTTTCTTTTTTCTTTTCCTTCTTACTGTCTCCAGATGCATTGGAAGCATCGGATTCTTCTGAAGATGACGGATTAGTGTCATATCTAAAATAAAAAATATTTTAATAAATAATCCATGTGTTAAATTTAAAAGAATGGAATTATGGATTATATTATTTTGTGTATAAATGATAACAAGTAATATATACATTTAAAATAAGGAGAATTTTAAATGTACATGTACTTATCCATATAATTGAAAAGCAAAAAGTGGTTATATTTAGCACCTGTTATTTTAGTAAAGGTAAAGCACGCATCGCTATAATACAATCGAAATAATTTATATTAATTACTTATTGGAGATAAATATACTATAAAAAGGACTGCGTTCATTCAAGAAATGGCAATAAAAAGGCTAAGATGGTAGTGACAGTATTCAGTATTCTCACTCCTCGGCGACGTCGCTCTCCTTGGCCTTGTCAGGGTTGAAGTCCTCGTCGGTGCTCTCGTCGGAGCCGTCGCTGTCGGAGTCGCGCTCCTTGGCCTCCGCCTTGACGCGCGCAAGGTACGCGTCCGGCTCCTTCTCCGTGTCAGAGTCGCCGAAGTCGTCGTCGTACAGGGCTTTGTCCTGTTAAGATTAAATAAGATATATAGTATGTTCCTAATCCTAGTTGCAGTAACTTAAATGTATGCTAGAAGTATTCTTTCGATATTAAAATTCCATAGTCTATTATATATTTGATAAAGCAAAACTACAACATGTTAGATAAAAATACTTCAATCATAATTACATTAAAGAAATCAATATCAAAATAAATTGAAATGACATTTATAAATATAAACCAACATTGAACGAAATATACAAGCAACTCACATTTTTGCCGGTATTCTTGACATGTAGTTTCTTAGAAGTAATGTAATAAAATAGTTTGTCGTATTCTCCTTTTTCAATGCTACTGAATGTGTGTACATTGCCAGATTTAAGTTCTATTTCAAAATCAAAGGACCTGTAAAGAAATGTAAATATTATTTTTTCTGTGTATTATTTATTATGAGCGGTAATCAGAGAGAGAAGTTTTTCACGGAAAACAGGTAGGCAGAGAGAACCTATCTTTACCTTAAGGCTTTCCGACTAATTCAAGGCGGAATTCTACGCCGCGCTTTGTTTTTTCAGAGTAGAAAAATCATTTAAATTTAATTATACCATGAAGTAGAGATCGAGCCAGCATTAAAGGCGTTAAAAATCACTGCGTTCTGCAGGTGAATCGATTGCTGAGATTTCCTTATTTTAAATGGGGGAAACTTATAAAGTACATAATTGTTATACCGCATATTATGTGAAACTCCAAATAACCATTCAATTAGGTGCACTCCCTCTGCATACAAATAAGGCAAACAATTTCAACATTTTTAAAATTATCTTTTCCTAAGTTTTTAGTAACATCAATAATAATACTCTTATAATCATCATTCATACTTTGCAAAACATATTGTATAAATAAATAAAAAAAATCTATGAAAGCCAAAGTTATTACTTCCATTATCAGTCAAATATACGAGGTGTGTTCAAAAAGTAAGGTGACTTTTCAAATTTGGCGGGCAACGTACTTTCGATTATCGATTTTTTTATTTTGTTATGTTGGTACACTCTTCCCGAACATCTGTACCAAGTTTCAAGTGTATAGCATTTTTTGTTTGGTTGGGAGAGGCGTAAAGGTTATAAGTGTTTTGCGTGCTCGGCGATTTCTTGCTATCGAAAAATATGGATCAAAGGATTTGCATCAAATTTTGTGTAAAAAAATAAAATAAAGTGCTCCGAAACACTTAAAATGTTGACAGTGGCATACGGTGAAACTGTTCTGAGTAAAAAAAATGTTTACAAGTGGTACAAACTCTTCCAAGATGGCCGGGAAGATGCCAATGACGAGCCTCGCTCTGGACGCCCAAGCACGTCAACAACTGATGAAAACGTTCAAGCAGTGAAGAAAATTCAGAGAAGTTGCTGAGGATGTTGGTATATCGCTTGGCTCGTGCCATGAAATTTTTTCTAACGTTTTGGGCATGAGACGTGTGTCAGCGAAGTTTGTTCCGAAATTGCTCATCATTCATCTTTGCTGGTGAGAGATTTTTTGGCCAAAAACAACACCACAATCATGCCTCAGCCACCATATTCACCGGATTTGGCCCCATGTGACTTTTTCTTGTTCCCAAAACTAAAGAGACCTATGAAAGGACGGAGATTTGCAACGATTGAAGAGATAAAGACTGCATCGCTGGAAGAGCTCAAGGCTATACCGAAAAGTGCTTATGAGAAGTGCTTTGACGATTGGAAAAACCGTTGGCATAAGTGTATTGTATCTGAGGGGGATTACTTTGAAGGGGACAACATAAATATTGATAAATAAATAAATATTTTTTCTTAAAAATACAAAGTCACCTTACTTTTTGAACACACCTCGTACAACATGACCATAATAACTCATATGAATATAAATTATCAATATACATTCCCATAATGGAAAACAACATTTTCTATATTTTATAATAGCTTACTTAGTAGAAGAAGTGCCACCTCTCGCAAAGTTGACAGAGGCTATCTCTTCAAAGCGTATATGAACTGGAGGCTTGTGTACATATATGAAGCCCTTTTCTAGTGGATACAGGTAGCCCGCCGCCGCCTTGTACGAACATGCGATAGCTGGTGTCTTGTGGTGGCTAGAAATATAAGAAAAAAAAATAGGTTATTTATTTATTATTATTACATTTTCAAAATCTATAAATTCTTCTATTTGAATTAAAGCATTATTCGCCTTTTCTTATCACCTATAATCCTTTCAATACTAGAGGTTATGGGTAAGAGATTGCTTGAAGGAATAAAATTGCCTTTACATACAGTTTTTATATATATGCTTTGTTATGTTTTATATTTTATTTGCAATAAAGTTTATTCTATTCTATGCCAAATGAATTTACCGCGTACTATCATCATTTCTATGATCGCATCTACATGTGATCATCGACTATTTAAAAATATTCAAAACGTAAGATGATAATATGTATCCAAATTATTAAATTATTTGCGATAATTTCGTTTAGTATTGGTATTCATGAGCTTCATATAAAAAAGTAACTTAGGAAATAATATACTCTTATAATATAATATACGTTATTTTATTACATACTTATTTATATGTAAGTTTCATAATAATTTTAAACAGGTAAAGATATAATTATGCCAGTGTGTAAAATTTATATTTTCATTATTAGGATATATAACGTATTTATACAATTGATGCAGCTGTAGAAAACTAAGATTCTAACTGATTGAATTATATTTTAAATTATTTTCAAATATTATTTACCCTAAGAAATCTCCAGGACCTGTGACTCGTCTGTTAATAACAACCTTCATAATCTTAGCAAGTACTTCATATGTGGGTCCGGACAGCTCTTTCGTAATTTTTCCTTCGTATTTATCTCTTAATTCCTCTCTAAAAATAATAATAAAAATATTAAATATTAAGCACATATTAAAAACGACATTTTATCAGCATATCATTCAGAGAGAACATAACCTCACGACTTCATTTGCCGTACGAAATTGTATTGATATTTCGTGGCGCAGAGGCTCAAACGTGTGACATTAAACGTAACAAGCTGTGAGTTCGATTCCCACGCCATTTTCATTTCCTCGTTCTGGCAACAAGGCAAAGTCCGGCGTTGAGTTCCGCCACTCAGCACGCAATGCTTCAATTCGGCAGAAAGTAGGGAACAGATATGTTAAAAAAGAATGGAGTGTATTAAGACTAGGTTCTCTGGTTACCCTACTATTAGCGGGATACAGCGCGAAGTTAAAAAAAAATAAGCGTGGATGTCGACTGGCGGAATTTGACTGACTGTTTTTTAATTTTTCTGCTACTAGAGTTTGCTCTCAGAAAAATTAAAACAACTTAATAATAATCATTTCTCAACCGAGGGGATCAACCAATCGAATTACATTTACTATCAGATACTGCCCCACAATAGCCAATACTCACTATTTTGAAATGATTTCATGACTATTTTCCATTTATATTGTCAAATTCTAGTCATAAATAAAAGCTTAGTTTTACACACAAAAGAAATTTATGAATAAAATTTAATTGTTCACTAAAATAAACTTACTCAGTAAATGGCAACTCCAAGCTTATTTCCTCTTCAATACCAAACAAAAGCACCAGATAGTGGTATCTTGTTTGACCCTGCTTGATAGGAGGGTCCAATGATACTACAAAGAACATTTGTCTTGTATCTTTATGAGGTAACAGGAAGAGCCGGAGGACTGTCGACATTGGTATTTTGTAATCAAATGTTTTACCATGGAGTTGGAAGAATGTTTGGAAGACTTTGATATCATAGCGACCACTGTAACAAAGATATTAGAGCTGATAAATATGTCTTATAATTATATTATTTTTATTATATTCATTCATTCAGCAGTCAGGGAGGTATCTAAATTTAAAATCCATACATCTCCTGCATATGGCAGAGTAGGAAAATAGCACCTAGAGTTGAGATAGACTGAGTTGCAATTTCAAAGTCATCTTTATAACTAAAAATGGAGCGAAAATGTAATCTATACATAATAACTCTCCTGAGTGGAGATTGCACCCACAAGCATTGCATGTACAAAGTAACATTAGCTACTGGACTAATATGATTTCCAAGATTTTATCATTTATTATTATGACATATACTCTAAAATCTATACTAAACATGATCATACCGAGGTGTAAGACATTGTAGTTCTCTGAAGATAGCAATAGCATCTCCAGACACAGATATAACAGAGGCTTTATTCATGACCTGTTGATGGAATGCATCTACTGCATCCATGTCTCCTGCCAGCTCACTTGTTGGTATATGGAATCGCATCTCCATTAGTGATACTGGAGTATCATCATTCTATAAAGAAGTTAATTTTATAATTAGTTTTTTAGTATTTCATTGTGTAATTGAATTAATTTTTACTTTTTCAAATAAAAACATTAATCCAGCATTACTGTTTACTATTTCAATATGTGTAATTTTATAACCTACAAGCACTTCAATTAATAAAACTTATATTGTACTTATTTGCTAAATGTTATAGCTTTGAAATTTTATGTATAACCAGCTTTCCGCCCGCGGCTTTGCCTACCTGGAATTCGGTTATATCGAAATGGTAAGGAGTAGACTATAGTCTTTCCCAAGGTCTAGACTATTTGTCAAAAATGGTTAAATGGTTTAGGTGTGAAGGGTGTAAACAGTTCAATAATCTTACATGATTTTATGTTTGACAATAAGGAACTTCCATACAAACTTTCATCCCCTATTTCAACCCCTTCTACTTTTTTTTCGCAATAAAAAGTATCCTGTCTTTTACCAAGTTCAGTTCTATCTTCATACCGAATTTTATCAAAATCGGTTTAGTGGTTTAGCCGTGAAAGCGTAACAAAAAGACAGACAGAGTTACTTTCGCATTTATAATATTAAGTAAGGATTGTAAAACATTTATAGCCTACATAAGGCTTTATGAATAGATACACATTTGAATTGCTATTATATATTTTTTTTATTAAAGTAATATTTAATTCATGCAATTGTATATTATTTTACAATAGAAATGATATATTATCAAATATTAATTTAAATGTTATTTTATTAAACAATGTCATCTGAAAAGTCTTACCTGATGAAACTCAAGTGTGACTTCATTTTTGCCTGTATTACATTGAGAAACATAATGAAGAGGTATTTCAAAAGCTGTGTTAGAACCAACATTAAAGCTAAGTACTGCTCCATTGAACTTAGCTGTACCCCAATTCCAGCCCTTCAGAGACAGCTCTTTTTCTAACATATCCTTATGATAGTTGTTTTTAAAAAACTTAGCTACTTTGTCTTGTTCCTAAATTAATAAAACAGTGTTGTAATTTATTAGAACATACTTATAGTAGATTTTATAAAGAATATTTTAATAGATATTATGTACATTTGTATATCAAACTGTATTATTAGTTTTATTGGTTTAATGTCATTCTTACCCCATCTTTAAAACCTCCGTATCGGTGTAATGTTCCATTTTTTAAAAATACCCGTAGACCCCAAGATCCGACAAATTTTTGAAAATTAACAAGCTCTATTTCATTACCAGATATTTGTTCAACTTTTCCTGTTTTGCTGTTTTTAAATATAATATTCTGGTCTGTCATCTTTAACCTTCCTGGGACCTAAAATCAAATAAGACTTATACATGTTATAACCGAAAATACATTTTTAATAATTATACGTATAATATTTACGAGTCAAAGGAAAACCCGGTGTAGTAACGTTAAAACCACATTAAATAATTTTAACAATTAATATTTAAAAAAAATTCGGAATACAACTTTTAATAATACGAAAACAAAACAATGATAAACATCACTGGCATGTTTTAACTGTCTTTCGCCAAAACATTACCATCGCTCCTTTAATTTCTGCAGACACGTCATTGTATTCCAGAAATTCCATATTCGTATTGTAAGAAAATCTAAATATATAAGTCCTTTAATTATTGTGAAATCTAAGTTATAATTTACACCACGCGCGCTACCGGGCTCGCGGAAATACAAAAATGTCAGTTGTCAAAATTTAATTGTAAACTTGTTTCTCCTATCCATAGATAACAAAGTAATCACATTTGTGAATTTTAATCTGTATACTGAATCTAAAATACTACAAAGTGGAAATTTAGATTTTGCTGTCCATACAAATGAATATGCGGAATACAGCTAGTTTCAAATAAAAATGATATCAAAAGCGATATTATCCTCAGATGCGTATCTGCTCCTCTGAATCACGTCTTTAGTATAAATTAAAATTATTTTAGGGAGATTGATTAGATTCCCTTGCTACGTTTGATCTAGTTTTGGGATATTAAGTGAGTTCTAAGTGTATTTAATGCTTAATTAATTTAAAAATACAGTATTTTGTTAAAGTATATATAAATTTATAAACATAAATACAAGCGTGATCCTTCGATGTAATTAAAATAATATATATAAAAGTGAAATCTGTAAAGGCTTTAAGGCTGATTTCGCCATATCTGGAAAAATAGCTTCGATGCGTAATATTATTATTGTTACTTTAATAGAATATAACAAATATCGTGTTTTTATTTCAGATTTACTTGTATAATATACGCTAGGCGAATTTTGGCACTGCAAGTTTTACCATGACTCGAACAAATAGATCTATAGGTTTTGGATAAATATAATGATTTTAGATAAAACTGATTTTGGATAAATATGTAACTTGTTATTTGTATTAAGTCAATAGCATATTAAATAAAATCCAAATTTAAACATATATAATACAATAACTAAATTAGATATACATTTACTTTTATAAAAGTAATTTGTATTCTTAAAATTATGGATGTCTCAAAAAAATCGAATGCAAAGATAATAATAATCCAACCAAATTTGTATATAGCCACCAATAATATTTAATTATTTAAATACTTTTTTTAAAATCAACAGCACTTCACACCCCTTTACTTTGAATCGTTTTAAAAAAATCGTTAATAAAGAAATATAAATCGATTCTTCTTAATACATCACTAAAAGTAGGTAGTACGTCAAAAAAACTTGACGTTTTCTAACTTCATTCATTTTTTAGTTACACTATATATTCATTGATATCTGACGTCCCAAGTGTTGAGTGATGTGGGAATGTAATATTACTACAAATTACACTAATTGTATTGTTGTATGTTTGTAGAAGTTTTTTATATTTTGACATTGCTATTATTGGCTGCTAAATTCTTGTCTAAGGAAATTAAGTGCTTGTTATTATAAGTTTTTGAATAGACAATATCCGTAACGCAATCCTACCTAAATCCGCAGGTCCTTAATCCTATTTCGTAGATATCCTTTTGCATGTGCAATTCCTATGGCGTCATTATCGTTGCCAAGAGTGTTTCAAGTGAAAAAGAATAGTATAGACGCGGAACGAGAGCAGTTTGAAAAATTTCAGGTGGGTAGATCTTTTTTCATTTATTATGATGGTTCAAGGGATTTGTAGATTTCCTTACTATTAATAATTTAAAAGTATGTTTTATACCTTGTAACATTTTTATTGATTGCAGACTAAATCTTAAGAAAAATATTTATTAAAAATGATATAAGCTAAGATAAGTAAAACTTGCAGTTTTCTAGTGTTTTGCAATTCAATCAAGGTTGTTTATAATATTATAAAAACCGCTATAAAACATCATTTCATTTATTTTAACTGCTTTGTAACAAATATTTTACTTTTTGCTCCATATAGGGTAAATTTTGCCAAGTGTGCCAATACCTCCTATAATTTCATCAGGTGTTACAAGTATCAGTAATGTGAATGTCACAACATTGTATTACGTCATGAAGCTTCCCACCTATGCATACAAATAGCAGTATGCATGCCACAGCATGTGTAAACACATTATCAGTCTTCTATAACAGCTCTCTATAATTTGAAATACTGTAGTAATTGCAATAATTTGTCATATACAAAAATATACCAATAATTAAATTACATTATATAAATAAATAAAAAGGTTTTACTTAATGCTGAAATAAATCACACAAGTATCTCTAACTCCTTGAAATTATCTATTTCTATGAGGTATAAGTATTTCTTAAAACATTTGTTAGACAGGGCCAAGATGACAAGATTAAAAAAATATATTGACATATATAAACTTTACTTATTTGTTCTTTCTACGAAATAAGCATAACTTGTGCCGAGTAAGATAATATGGCACAATTGTCATTGTTTTTGAAACAATGCTTTAAGCTGAATTCCTACATACTCTAAAGAGAATTCCTACAAAAATGAAAAATTGAATATAAAACTTAGCTACTACATTTATAAGTATTTTTTATTATTATTTGTAGAAAAAAAAATGATGTGATTTGGAATATTTTTGTATATTTACATTTTTTATGCACTAATCAAAGGTCTTTCACTACACACATAAGTTATTTTATTTTCCTTGTGTAGAATTTAATGAGATGCTTAAAATTCAACTTTGTGATGTTATATCAATCTGCACATGCTTTACTCCATAATAATCTTTATCAGTTGATGATAGCAAGTCTAATAATAACCATGGTACATTTGGACAGTGTATGGTTGTATACAGGATATTTTTAGAGTTGACATCCTTGTAGTTGAAAATTTGTCTAATATTTGTTTTGTGTGGTTTGCTTACGTTATGTACGGCGTCCTGCCACCTCACACGCAATGTCTTTAAAATATGTAAAAGAAATGTTAATTTTTGAGCCCCCATATTGATGGAAAAGACAAAGAAAAAATGTTGTTTGTGTTTATTTTTAAATTTCTACCCCATATATTTAGCGATACAACAAATTAGTCAGTTTGCGATGTTGTGGAGTTTTATAGATAATGCAGTGTTATCGTTCATTAGATTATAGACGTTGTTATGAAAACTTGACGCACTTGATAACGTATCTATTGAATTCTACCAGTTTCAGTTTTTCCGATACACCTCACAATACACAAGCGCTATAATAAATAATTTTATTTATCGTTGAACAGAGCTTTGTTTGGATTCAAAAATTGGTAAGTGTGTAATATATCTATTATGATATAAAAATTTAACGAACTGCAAAATTAGATAGGTTGATGACCGTCAACATCGTTTATATTTCGATGTACTAGCTGCGTTACTTAATTACTTTATGAAAAACTAGCTTTCCGCCCGCGGCTTCGCCCGCGTGGATATCAGTTATATCGCGCGACATGGTAAAGAGTAGCCTATAGTCATTCCCAAGGTCTAGACTATTTGTCAAAATTGGTTTAAGTGGATTAGGTGTGAAAGTTGTAAACAGTTGAACTATCTTACATGATTTTATGTTTGACAATAAGGAAATTCCATACAAACTTTCATCCCCTATTTCAACCTCTTCTACCATTTTTTTCGCAATAAAAAGTATCCTATGTCCTTTCCGATGTTCAGTTCTATCTTCATACCGAATTTCATCAAAATCGGTTCAGTGGTTTAGGCGTGAAAGCGTAACAGACAGACAAACAGACAGATAGACAGACAGAGTTACTTTCGCATTTATAATATTAGTAAGGATATGTAGTGCAAGCTATATTATTTCTTATTCTAACTTCGATATATTTAAATATAGTAAAATATATATACAATAATAAAAATGATGGTACAAATATGTTTTAAAATTATTTATAACAAAAAAATTAGAAATGGTTTATTTCTTTACAAGTTTTTATTTCATCATATTATAATAATTTTATACAAAAAATTGTTGTAGCGAAAATTATACATTTTGTTTTCGAACTCGCTTCATACTATATGATTGTTATCTTCCGCCCACTACTTCATCGTTTATATTTGTTCCCGTTACATTTTCATGTTCAATGAATTTATGTACGTAATGGCATCCACCTTAATGCTGTACCTACTGACTACATTAAGATACCTTTTTGTAAAATTAATATTATTGAAATAATGCTGATTAAACCATATAGATCAAATTTATATTAATGTAGTTGTGGCTCAGTTGCAGTCAAGACGTTCTCTCTAAACTCGATGTTAGTCATGAGTTCATCCAGAAAATGAGGTGTGATGACATTCGATTCATGTAGAACAAGAAGATTGAATCGAACCGAAGGAAATATATCGAATTGATATTAGCTAACAGCTTATAAAAGGTCATGAATTGAGTTTAGTTGGCAGCCGCGAATTTTATTATTATATGACCTTTTGGCCTTTATGCACTAAAGGAGTTTGAATTGAATACGAGATATTCAAGAATTAAGTAAAAAAATCCTGAGTTTTATTTTAAAAATAATTAAAAATAGTATTGTTTTTTTTACGCAGTATCCCACATATAGCAGGGTAGGCAGAGGAAACCCGAGAACCTAGTGTTAAGACACTCCGCTCTCTTTCAACAAACCCGTTGCCCACTTGCCGCCAGCTTGAGGCATTGCGTGTTGAGTGGCGGAACTCAACGCCGCGCTTTTTTTAGTTTTGAGCTAAATAAAAATAACGTTATAATAAATAAATATTATATTTTTTATATATTTAAAATAACAATATTAGTATATTAATCTAAGGAATAAGTACATGAATAAATCTCTAAATATGGTAATTAAACATGTACTTAGATTAAAATGCTATAATCATATGAATCGCCCCTTATGCCCCGTGTCTCACCTGCGCATGAGTCAGTGTTAAATGATTCTTATGTAAGTATACTGATAAATAAACTGTTTGATTGTTTATAGTGATGTACACATATAATTGGAATATTTTTATACTATTGTCCGATCTGATTTGGAAGTGAGTTTATATTTAAAAATCGAGTCTCGGTATCATAGATTAACGAGCAGCATTAGGTTCTGGAGAGTAAAAGGAATGAAAAGTGAGAAAGGAGTGTCTTAATATTAATTTTTCCTCGTCTACTCCTCCTAATATGGAAAATGTGTGAAATAAAAAAAATACTGCTCTATGGTTTTACTTTCAAATTTTGTCCAATATCATAGTTGCAAGCAGTACATAGTATTTTATTCATTTTATTACAATATTAACTATACTAAACTCATTAATATGAACTTAACTAATATAATCGATTCAGGAATACGATTAGATTCAATGATGATAATATATGGCTATTAAATAAATACTACTAAGACATAGATTATGATTTTTCTAGGACCTTCCTACGTGACTAATGCATTCTTATAAGTAAAAAAGGAAATTGCTACGATAAAAACTGATTACAAACATATAATACTTTAAAAAGTTATGTTTTTTAGAAAAAGAAACGTCAAAGTTTTTAACCACGAAATGTAGGTATAGTAAGTAATATGTAATGTTGATAAGGGGATTTTTATTCATACTTATAAAATATTTAGTACTAGTTGAGTACCTACAAGCAAATAAAAGATAGGAGAAATATTTAAAAATATTAAATAACTTCTTATTATTTAATGTTAGACCGAGATTAAACCCAATTCAGTAAAAAGGTTTAACATGATTCGCGTAAGGTTTCCGACCTTGGTCGTAGTATAGTATTCCCACGGTTGAAAGAAAGTATATAACTATTACTAGAGTTTCGTTACTATCTCCATATATGTATGTAGTTTTCTCGTCCAAGTTTCCTATCCTACTATCATTGACTTTCTATAGCGTTTTCATTTGCTTAATGATGATTAAATGTATTTCGCTTATGGAATTTGTACCTACCACATCTAGTATTACGAGGGGCTGCAAGGAGAAATTAATAATAAATCACTTAGTTCTATCTGCTCATATTGACATTACTTTTAAAATTAGATAACATAATTTAGATCTTGAAAAAAAAATACTTCTGTTATTTTGCTTTATATTTTAAAATGCTGTCCCGCTGACAAACATAGGAAATAGCCCGAGGGCAATCACCGTTTACGTCCTCTTCCGCGCTCATAGCGCGTCCCGTCGATGGCCTGCTAGAACTAGAGTACAACGCATGAACTGATAAATTATTCAGATTCACTAAGTTTCTTGATCTAAAAGACAAAGAGTTACATAATATTACATACATACATAGCTTCACGCTTTATCCAGCAGAAGAGTAGGCAGAGGGAGCCTAGTGTTAAGACACTCCGTTCCCCACTTTCCGCACAATTGAGGCATTGCGTGCTGAGTGGCGGAACCCAACGCCTCGCTTTGCCTTGTTATCAAACCCAGGAAATAAAAATTCCATTTCCTGGAGTGGGAGTCGAACCCACCTGTCGCGTTTACATTCGCCCGCGCCTCTGCGCCACGTCAATCAAGTATATTTTATTATTTATGGTTTTGTAGATGCAAGGTAAAATATATTTTCAGCAATTCTTTTCGTGCGGCATTACTTTTTGATGTTTAAATCTAGTTTGTATAAAAATCTATAACAAAAAAGATAAAGTTATACGTTATCAATAGACGAAGAAACGTTCCATGTTCCGTTATCGGCGTTACGCATAATTTGCCGTGGCGTGGCTTTCTTGTTTCTCATATTCATAGTAACTTTATATTACAGCCTACAGGCAACAGGTACGTAACACCGATAATATGGGCACAATCAGTGCGTGAAGTGGCCACTTTTTGCACGCCAACATTCTGATTGCTCTTTTTGTGCCTTTATCTATTTTGTAATAAATATAAAAAATATTTTAAACACTTGTAAGTTTGGAAAATGTTAATATAATTATTCTAATAAATAAATAAATAAATAAATATTATGCAATACCTTGAGATTATTGCCAATTGAATTCTTCCATTGGCAGTACGTAGTTTCTTAGACGCAAATTGTGTCAAAGTACTTCACATTTATTTTGGAGACATGCTTCCTATAACCAATGTCCCCGTAAATGTGTTAATAACGCATTGCATAGTGACGGTTATGTCACTTTGTATAAACATGCATGTCAAACCATGGTAGTGTGTGTAACATTTATTTTATTAATTTAATATACTTTTTGAGCATTATTTAAAAAAAATATTAGCATTCTGCACTCATTCTCTATATAAACTATAAGTGTGCCAAGTTTCATGGACCTCGGTTAGCGTAATTTTCGTAAAAAGGTATCCAAAGTTGTTGCTTCACGTATTTATATATAGATAAATAAATAAATATTATGCAATACTTTGAGATTATTGCAAAGTAATTCTTCCATTGGCAGTACCTAGCTTCTTAGACGCAAATAATGTCAAAGTACTTCATATCTGAATCAGTGAGTGCAGAAACAACGTAAGTAGTAAGTTTTCAAATTTTGCAGGAGGGAAAAAAAACAACACACATCTTGCTTACTTACGTTGTTTCTGCACTCGCCGATTCATTTGTTTTGAAGACATACTTGTGCTCATAATTCTCATAACCAAATGTATCAAATATATAGCGATTTTATTTTCCTTAATATCATCAAAATGACAGTTAATGTTTGCAATTCTAATCTCTTCTACATCACTTTAGTACGAAGTGAAACAATAGCAGGTAATATACTAAGAAACAATGTATTTTTAAATTAAAAGTTACGTCCTATGGGAAATGAAGAAACCATTAGTAAAGACAATATATTTTTTAAACACAATAGCTCAATGGAAAATGATTACAAGTAAAGCCACAGTATAAATGATAATAAACAATTGACATATTATAATTAAAATAATTTACTATAAGTATAGTTAGGTGAAAGTTCATAATATACATATTTCTTAGATTCATTAAGATTTATATTTATGTAATTAAAAATACATATATTTTGGTTACTTTAAAAAATACAGCATACATTGTCCAAAGGATTGGTTTAAACCAATCTACTCCGGAATTCCGAATTTATACTTGGTTTAACCCAATCCTTTGGACAATGTATGCTGTATCTTTTAAAGTTTTATTTATTTAATAATTTTAGATTCATTTCAAGGAATATTTGTATTAAGTTTCATAACATATAAGTAATATCTTACTAAGATGCATCATATCATCGACGGGTCCTTCGTACATTGGTGCAAGTGTAAAAGCATAACTTTAGAGGAGGTAACAGGAGAGCCATTTAAAATATTTTCAATTCCTAAGATTGTAATTTTGTCATTATTCAAGGGATTTAATAATGACAAAATTACAATCTTACACATTTATCAAATAAAGTTGTTTTTTTTTTCAACTGCTTATCTCGCTGTTAGCGAGAGATGCATGTAGAAAAGACGTAGATAAGGAAAGAATTTTATGCAATTATATACAAAAAATATTTTTTTGATAACTAGTGAGTATTATCTTACTTGACTAGAGCTTTTAGTAGATACTCAATAGCGCTAAAAAGAAAGAAGATTTACATACGAACTTAAATTTTAGTATAATTTATATACATACATATATGAAAGCAAAGTACGTACATATAATGTACATTTATGGTCTCGGCCTACGGATGAGATCGTTATTTACCGTTTCCGGATTTACTGGCTCATATCAATTCTGTGTTTGTCGGCTGTTTTTTTAATAGTATCAAAACTTACAAATGAATAACTTTTTAAGTCGAAAATGCTTACTTTTCAGAGAAATCATTTTGAAATTTAAGTGAAAGAAAAAAGTGTTTGATTTGCTTGTTTTATTACGATTTAGTTATTTATACATTTATTCTATTTTGCAATCTTAAAGCCTTATAATATTTTTAAAAAATGTATATGCGAAACTCGCATATACATTTTTTTAAATATTATAGGGCTTATCAACTTATCGAATATCGAATCGAATATCATCGAACATCATTCATTCATATCATTATCGAACTTTATTTATGTGAATTTTTTTTCTAAGTCCCAATAAAGATTTCATTATTTTATTATTATTATTGTCTCTTATCAAGTTATTCACGCTTAGTATGGAGATATCATCTTTTAATTTTAATTACATACTAAACTAGTTTGTAATGGCTATGAAAATATTTTTTAATTTCCATTTTGCTGTCGTGACCCATAACACTGAATATCTGATCGTAAGGGATGTTTGTTTATATTTAACAGAAAACATTTGGACATTGGGCGTACAAATATGCAAGCGACATCACTAATAAATGAACGGAATTTGTAAACAAAGTAATATTGCACTGGAGCTGTGCGTACATGTCTTAAGATAATTTATTTTTTTATACTGACGTGAACTACTCGGGATACTAGAATAAGTCCATTCAATACGTTCGTCGTAGTTTTTTAAAAAATACCATAAAAAAATACCATAAAAAAAAAAAAAAAAATACCATAAAAAGGTACCTTTTTGTGCATAATACTTAGTAGTTACTACTTGGTGCTCGCATCTTGGTTTGCGTGGATTTCATAGTATCGACTGTGAAACGCATTTTTGGAAACGTGGAATAACGAAAATTCCTCTCTTAGTGCTCCTTCACTTCCCAAAGGGAATTTGACATGTATGTTATATTAGCATTTTCACGTTTCTGCGCCCAGTGGATCTACACGCTTAATAACGAAAGAATTTTATATATAATATATTGTTTCCGCACGAATGTAACTACTTTGTAAAACTATTATTATTACTGTTGTGTATTAAGTGACAATTGTCTTAGCCGATATTAAAGTTCTTTAAACCTAAACCTAATATGTTAATAACTGATTGGAATTACATATACCTACATTTACATACTATGGTTTTTTAACACTCGTAACGGTATAAAACAATGATATGAGATAAGCTACCGCTATTTACATTACAGTGTAACCTACTAGCGTATTAGCACTATAATAATTATTATGTTCATTGTACCACCACTAAAATAGATGTTCATGAAACCGTACGTCCGTAAGTGATTGCCTACTGAATTAATTACAATTAGGTGGTAGGAGGTTCGTCCTCCGACTGGCTCGCGACCACTATCATGTCAAAGACGAACCGCCAAATATCTAATGATGTGTTCCGGTTCGATGGCATGTAAGCCAGACTTTCCCCTTTCCCACCCATCCTTTTCCCAAAATGTGGTGGTTCTGATAGTGGACTACTACATTGTCCCCCCTTCCATCAGTATCCTCTAGGTTGGCAACGCATCTACAACATTTCTGGTGTTGTAGATGTCTATGGGCGAAGGTAACCACTTACCTTCAGGTGGTCCTTCTGCTCGTTTGCCGTCCGTTATCAATATAAAAAAAAAAAAAAATACAAATGTTATGTCCGCAAATAAGCACGTATTACTTAATAACTAGAACAATTTGTAAACAAACTGACATTAAAAAAATTAGGTTAAAATAAATCTTTAAATGATTTTAATCTTTTGTTTTGTTTGCTAAATTTTAATTAATATTCTTTTGTTACAGGTAACATTTTCTCACGTAAGGTAATAACGTTGCTTAATAACAACATAATTCACCATGATTAATATGATATGATTTCCTTTCCGATTTACATATTTTAAATCACTGATATGAATGTTCACTTTGCAATTTTGCATGTAATTCACTTGTTATATTTTCTTTAAATATGACAATAGAACTTAAGTGCTTAATACAGGAATAAGTGAATGCTTTCTAAACACTCCATATAACTTCCTCCCATACTCTAACTGTTGTAACTTTGCTTGCCACGTCTCATTTCAGCCCGGTACAGCACTTACTAATGCATGCTGAGTTCGTGTTGCACTAACACCTTGCTATGGCAAATCCTGCAGATAAACGGTTCCATCAGCTGGTAAGTTCACCGTTTATAACTATTTTCACTTTTCATCACCTAATGTGCTGCATTTTTATATGAATTACGAAAACGTCGTCATGATTTTATATATAAGTATATAATATAGGATCGTTTACCGGAAAATTGTGTCCTATATTGGAGTAAACCAAAATATTATATTTTTTGTTGTGTTTTTTAAATGATTTTTAAGTAATATCGCTATTATTAGAAGTGATTTTTTATCAGCGTGACGGTAAGTTGTAATTAAAAGAAATGTTTTTTTGCAAATTTATGTCCTTTAACAGATTATATGACTAGCTAAACATGTACGTATCTCGTACTGTAGACAAAATAAATGAAATAAACTTACTGTGTAGTTATTTATGCACAATATTAAAGATGACATTGAGCTCACACTTCAAGTCTCATAGGGAGTACAATAAATTATGAAATAATTTAAGCTTTCGTAGCTTTTTGCCTTATAAAGTACTGGTAGAACTAACAGTTCCGTAGGAAACAAACATTTCCAAAGATCACCATCTCAAGGTGAACAAGTACTTCGAAATCACCAACGAACTGATCACGAATAGGTTTAGGGTTAATATATACGCGGTAGAAGTAGGCTCGAGAGGTATAACAGCGAAATCACTCTATAATCTACTAAAAGATCACGGCCTTTCTAGAGCTGTCATCAGCTCATTTTTAGCACGTATTTCGAAGATGGCATTAGTAGAATCTTTTTAAAATATAGTTAGGTAGAGAGAAGAGCGCGGACAGTGGAGGTGAACGTTGATGCGCATTTTAAAGGGGCTTCTTAAACCTACACGTTGGGTCGTAAGTCCCAGGCACTCTCCAAACTCCTCTCTCTGCAACGCGGTGGGCCCGGCACCCGCACGGTGAATCCATGATGAGCTAAGCAGTTTCTTCTCTTTTTAGAAATGATTTATTTAA
The DNA here is from genome assembly GCA_033558755.1 of Philaethria dido. Taxonomy (NCBI): domain Eukaryota; kingdom Metazoa; phylum Arthropoda; class Insecta; order Lepidoptera; family Nymphalidae; genus Philaethria; species Philaethria dido. Next base: position 8,082 of record JAKGSA010000332.1, on the reverse strand, counting down.
TAAATGATCCTCTGTACAAGTAGAAATGAATAATTTACATAACAAAATCTACCTGTTTCAATTTGATTATTTTTCATAAGAATTTGATAGTTTAAAGAACATTATAAAAGTAGAGCAAGGTTACTACTTTTAGGTAACTCCTAGCGTGCCTTCATGACACATTTAAGTATGTCAGCGGGGCAATTATACGTTAGCAAAGCTTGCGAGTATATGTTTATTCGTTACAAGTAGGTACATAACAAACACGTGAACTTTGACGTCATTGTCAAGTCAGTTGTTCCTGTGTTGATATGAATTAAAATTCCTTCTTTATTGCATTGGATATTTACTAAGTATAATTAAGATAACAAAAAAAGGAAACCGAATTCAAATAAAATGCACTGAAAAGTAAAATTATTACGAATAACTCCAAAACGACTCATCAGACTTTTTAAGATTAAGTGGGACCACATCATAAGTATTAGTTATCATGTTAAAAAAAATTCAAATAAAAAAATATCAGTCCAATTGAGAACGTCCTTCCTTTTTGATGTCGGTTAAAAATAACACATTTCGACAAATAGACAAAATTAAATTTAATATTATTAATACATTATAAGAGTCACGTAGCAAATGAGTCATTATGACAGTAAGCGCACATAGGAATTTACGTTAGCATCAAACCATCGGCTATGTTATTCACACTGAAATATTTATATAAATATATCACGAGAAGAAACAACTCTTGCTTAATATTTAGAAAATAGTATAGAATTTTATGTTCCCTCAAACCCAATAAATCTTAGAATAGTAATTTAAAAATGAATAAATCATCGCTGACCTAAAAATATAATATATTAAGTATTTTTAGTTTTTTTTGGTTTTGTTTGGTGGTAGGAGCTTCTGTCCTCCGGGGTCTGGCCTGGTGACCACTATCATGTCAAAGACGAACCGCCAAATATCTTATGATGTTCCGGTTCGATGGCATGTAAGCCAGGTTTTCCCCTTTCCCACTCCATCCTTTCCCAAATGTGGCGGTTGACAGCGGACTACTACATTAGTATCTCCTCCCTTCCATCTGGTAATATTCCTCGTAGGTTGGCAACGTATCTAGTACATCTCTTTGTGTTGTAGATGTTCATGGCGAAGGTAAACGACTATCATCAAGGGTCCTTCTTGCTCAGTCGATCCGGTACCGGTATCCATAAAAAAAAAAAAATAGTTTTTTTATAGCTTCCATGCATGCATGCACAACAATAAATTAAAATGTTATATATAGTAATATATCCACTGAATGTAATGATCACTTAGAATGTACTACATAAATATTGCCTAAAAAGTAAAACGTATAGAAATATTATAAATAATTGTACATAGGTTTTTTTTTTCATTGCTTATGTTTATAACTTCACTAGAGAGAGTATCTAGTTTTAAGACACTACGTTCTTCTTCAACAATTCCGTTCCCCACCTCGCGATTAGGTTATAGTATTATATATAGTTATATTCTTTAATTGGTGCAGTATTCAATTCTTTCCCTTTTTTTTTGTTTAATGACCTGATTTTGCGATGACAGGCGCAAAATAATCTGCCAGTGTCACGTATAGTAGACAAAACACGAATGAGATAGGGCAGTAAATTTTGAAGAATATTATGACCTGATGAAATATATACAGATGATAGACTGATCTGGTTCAAACACTAAAACATTCTTTCCACTTTATGCTCTAATATACATCGTCGGGTCAACGGACAACGATTCTGTTTACAAACACCACTTTGTCTTACACCAAAAATACAGTACGAGCTCAACGCCGCGAAAACATGCGCATGCGCAACACATTTTGATTCACGTTTATGTTTAGGTTTATCCCGATTTAGATTTACTGATTTCCTCGTATTTCTTTGTGTAAGTACACGCAGGAGTCCACACAGGATCTAAAATAACCAATAATAAGTGTATTGAACTTGACTTTGAATATGTTTAGATTGTTAGAACAACTGTTTTAGATTATTTTTTATTTTTTTTTAAACAAATCTAATTTGAGATTAATTGTTACAATTTTGCATTCACATTGTACAATTAATTACAGGTTAGCACCACATGCAATGATAATTGTAATAAGAACAAACAAGAACATAAATAAATAGTTTAGGAATGACAATATGGTAAATTCCTAGAGGCGCAGTGGGATTGCGTCTGATTGTAATTGTGATTGGGTTGTGGGTTTGATGCCTACTCGGAGGAATTATATTTAAATTATTTTCATATCTCCGCGTTGGTAAGCCAAAGTGCGGCTTTGAGTTCTGCCACTTAACATGTAACGTCTTACCAGCACACAATGTCTTACTTACTATTTCACTAAGCAGGTAAAGCGTGAAGCTGTGAAAAAAATATAACTTGAATATCTATTCTTTGCAGACATTAGCAATTCAAAAAGCTATAAACGCAATCGAAACCCCAGTTAAAGAGAAACATGTACGAAGCACCATCATCGGGACTTTCCGGGAGCAAAGTGCGATCACTTATTGGGTAATTTTAAATAATTAATGTTTTGTTATATATAAATTACAAATATAGTGTTTAAAGGTTGTATGAAACATGTATTAAACATCATTTGAAATTTCCAACATTTTAAGGATACCTTTTTTAGTTATGCATTTATTATTCATTTTACCTATTTGTTACTAAATTTATAGCTATCTCCCTACAGATGGTGGCCATCCGTCAGCCGCTACAAGATGACAGGATCGTAGCGTGGAAGTTTTGTCATGTGACGCACAAGCTGCTCCGTGAAGGCCACGCCGCCTGCCTCGACGACTCGCAGCGTCATATAGGCATGATCAAGGAGCTCGGCAAATTATGGGTATAAAATAACTTTTGGAATTTGGGCATATAAAAATGTAAAGCATTTTAGGATTTAAAAAATATATATACATACATTTTCTGCTCTTCTTCCTGCGTATATTTATCTATGTATTCAAAAGGCAACCTTACAAGAATGAATAATTTGATCTCGATTAGTTCACAATTGAGTTAAGTCTAATTTTCTCACCGTAGGTGCATCTTCGAGAAGGCTACGGACGCCTAATCCACTTATACTGTAACTTATTGGTAACGAAATTAACGTTTCACGCTAGAAATCCTCGAATACCGGGCAACATGCAACTAACTGCTGATGAATTGGATAACATAGCTGAGAACGACGTTAATAACTAGTGAGATTTTTGTATAAAACAGTATTTATGTTATTCTTTAGGCCTTGAAAATATTTTTTTATAATATTTATTCATTTTATTCCAGTTTCCAATTGTGTGTGGAATTGTTTGATTATATGGATGACATACTTAGTTTACAAGCAGCAGGTAAAAAATTATTCATTATTCTTTTTAAATATATAACTTAAAACCTGACCTATGTTGATGACATTTTAATTTCTATTGTTCTAACTTAGCGATAATATTTTGCCGTCACATTTATAAATGCATTTCTCGATTGAGTCACGATTCCGTCAAAATTAAATTCTCACCAAAGCATCAATAGGCTCTGTATGAGGAATATGAGTTGATAATAATCAATTCTCTCTCAGTGTTCGATAGTCTTGGCAATGCGCGTGCAAACTCAATGACGGCGAGTGGTCAGTGTCGGCTCGCGGCGCTCATCCCGTGCGCGCAGGACGCCTCGCAAATATATGACTGTAACGTGCGTCTACTGTTCCGACTTCATGCCGCCTTACCGCCTGATGTGCTTTCTGGACATAGGGAAAGGTAATGTCATGTCTTTGTCACTCTAAGTACATCCAACTCCAGCTAAATCTATTTGAAATGGATCAACACAAGGTAATAATCGCCACAATATCAACAGTTCAGATCAGTTCTTTAATTGTGGCGCATCAAACGTGCCAGTTGAGCACAAATCACTTCGCCAATGACACGTTGTAGTTGTTGGAGAATACACGAAGGTGTCGGTAAAAAGAGATAATAACACTATGAGAGACTGCATGTAATATGAACAGTTACTCGGTTCGGTTCCTTGATTTTGTATGTGACGTTATGTTCTTCCATCCAACACTCCCATCCAACATCCATGTAAGTGCAGAATGAATGCAGATAGGGGAGAACGATCTTCTGTATTTACCAAAAAACGCATTATTAAAATTTTTGATACGTTTTTATTAGCTTCACCTTTATCTATCTATTTTTTATATTAATAAGAAATGTACTACATAAATTACAGTTCAGTAGCATAGTCCGATACGCACTACGTTTGGAGCGGACGTCAAATTAGACTTGTCCAAATATATTATTTAAAGGAGTATATTCGACAAAAATTAATGGACCATCATTAATATTTATTACACTGTTCAAATAACAAAATGGTGCCATAAATGCGTTGTCGTATTATGTAACACAGGTGAGCAAGGGTGGGGATAATTGAAGACACTCATGGAAACCTTTCAGCGAACGCAAAACTATTAGCAATATTCAATCTTAATTGAATAGGCATTAAATTTGTGCTTTATAGATAAAATATGTAAATTTCATTTAGTTTAATTTAACATCCTCATAGTCATTTTATTGTTTATTTGATTATCTATTTCTTTAATAAGGAATGAAATCAATTGAGGCCATAGATAATCTCAGTCGATAGTTTTGGTTTCGTATTCGGTGGAAAAGAAGAGAACGGAATATTTTGTTTTTTTATTACTTACTCTATCTCCCTATATCCCACTCGTGGGATAAAGCCCCTACTATGCGGGATAAAGCCCAAAAAGATCATGCTATGAGCTATCCATCGTGGCTAAGTGCGGATTCTATCTGTACTAGCAATGGTTGTGGATTTGATCCCTACTCAGGAGAATGATAGTATTTAAATTAATTTCTCTTGTCAAATATATGGCAATGAGTGTTTTGCCACTTAAAATTTAACGTTTCGAAAAATCAAAATCATTTTAATAATATGATATTTTAAATATGAATGTAGGAGATGTCGCATGTTTGGACGATCGCAGTTCTATGCATAAATAACGATTTTAAGAAAAAAGTAAGTTAAATAATAAACTGAACATATGCAGATTTCACGAATGCATGCATTGATTCCATGCATGTCTCCAATTTTTAATGTTGACATTGAATTCAGGTTTCGGCAGCAGTTCAAACAATTGAGTTCATTCTACAAGCACGCGAGCAGTTTGCAGTATTACAGAAACTTACTCACGTTGCCGGTTTTGCCTTCCGACCCACCTAACTTCTTATTACAGGTAAAATTATATTATTTTACACTTCTTAGTAATTTCTTATTGGACTAAATATTGGTCATGAGTACTTAAAGCTATAATATACATTTATCAAATTACAAAACAATACTAATTTACATTAGTGAAACTCTTGTTTGGTGGTAGGAGTGTTCCGTCCTCCGGTCTGGCTCGCGATCACTACTCCATGTCAAAAAGACGAACCGCCAACATTCATGATGTGTCTGGTTCGATGACATAAGCCAGGGTTTTCCCCCTTTCCCACCCATCCCTTTCCCAAAATGTGGTGGTTCCGATAGCGGACTACTACATTGGTTCCTCCCTTTCCATTCCTGTATCCTCTAGGTTGGCAAACGCATCTAGTACATCTCTTGTGTTGTAGATGTTCATGGGCGAAGGTAAACCACTTACCATCAGGCTGTGTCCCTTCTGCCTCGTTTCGCCATCCGGTATCCATATTAAAAAAAAAAAAAAAAACTATTTTTACAGTAGCCCTGTAACATGTTACTACGGTGTCCGTGGTCAAAGGACACCGTAGTAACATGTTCGAAAAATAATCATTTTTCAAAAATATAATTCCGAATACTAAAGTATAGTTTAGTCATTTAATGTGTTATGTTTGTAAAAATAACGAAAATCAAACATCTCATCAATTTAAATAAGTCTATGGCAGAAAAAGAATTATTAACAATTTTACAAATATTTTGTTCCACAGAGTGATTTCGGCACGTATGTGACGCCTGTAGTGTCAATTCCAAAGCCGCCTCCGACGAGCTCTCGGATGCACAGGCTCACTAATCGACACATCATGCCAAGCGCAAGAAGTAAGTGGCATACAGCAATGATTAATTATGAGCCAGGTATTATTATATCTTAAGTAACTTTCATATATATATAATTTAATCAAAAACTATGATATGTTGCAAGAATACCACCAGTGGCGAGTCGTCCATACAACTCGACTCCCACCAGCTTGCTTAACTTTTTAAAGTACAACTATGAGACCCAAAAAAGAAGCCTGCCAGGAAATTGTGGAGCTTCTCGAAAACATATATTCAAACAATATGTTAGAACTAAAAAAAAGGTAGCCAGGAAAATATTGGGCATAAAATTGCAAAAATAACAAGCTCCGACATCTTATAGACCTGAAAGAAAAGGTCATCGCCAAAATTCGATAGTGAAACCTTGAAACTACTGTAATGTGATATTGTATATTAATTATTAGTTTTTTCCAGGCGACTACCCCGGACCACTTGGACATGTCGGACACGCGCGCCACGCCGTCCCCCGTACCCGACCCCATCGTGGAGAGAGACAGGCTCATTGAACATTTACAAAATGAATTGAAGCGAATGAGGTAAGCTTTTCTTCGTTTAATTATATTTTCAAGTATTTATAATTATCGTGTAATTGTGGTAAGTAATGTGTGTTGATATATTTTTTCTTTTTTTTTTTTTTTTTTTTTTATGGATAACGGATGGCAAACGAGCAGAAGGACCACCTGATGGTAAGTGGTACCTTCGCCCATGAACATCTACACCACCATAGATGTTGTAGATGCGTTGCCAACCTAGAGGATAGAGACGGAAGGGGAGGATAATGTAGTAGTCCGCTATCGGAACCACCACATTTTTGGGAAAGAATGGGTGGGAAAGGGGAAAACCAGAATGGGTGGGAAAGGGGAAAACCTGGCTTACATGCCATCGAACCGGAACACATCACAAGATATTTGGCGGTTCGTCTTTGACATGATAGTGGTCGCGGGCCAGACGGAGGACGAACCTCCTACCACCAATAAAATTTCTTAATTTTAATCACGTTGATAAATATATTTTTTAAGAATATTAATTCTATTACTCCTTAAGTATCTATCTATATAAATTGTTCAGTGTTAAAGATGTTATAAAAGGAAGTTGCATAATCGTGTATTAACATTTCTATCTTTTTCTCAGATTAACAGTATCGCAAGTAACACAAGAACGAAACGCAATGATCGGATCCATGCAAGAAAATTATATACGAATGGAGTCACAGTTGCACGTCGTGAAGGTGAATAGAGTTAACTAATTAGTTTAAGAAATAGGAACAACATCATATTTATTATGTTTATTAATTATAAAATCATTGTATTGTTATTATTTCTTTATTATTCTTAATAAAAATTTAAAAAAAGACCTATTAATGCTATCTATATATAAATACGTGAAGCAAAAACTTTGGATCCCTTTTTACGAAAATTACTCGGACGGAGGAGCATGAAACTTGGCACACTTATAGTTTATATAGAGAAGGAATGCAGAATGCTATTTTTTTTTTAAATAACAACGGGACACTAGTAATAATGGATATATTGTTTATTTTCAGCATGATCTCGAAGAAGAAAAACAAAAAGCCGAAATCTTATCAATTGAAACACCGGAAATTAAAAGTAAGTTTAAATTATTGTTTTTAATTTAAATATATATATTTTTAATTCTTACTTAATGTTTGGCACTTATTTTAGGAAAACTAAGTCAGACTGAAGAGAGAGCCAAAGTGTTAGACGAAAAGTTCCAGAAATTAAAAGGGGCGTACACACAGCTACGAGAGGAACATATCAATTTAATTAGACAGGTTTGAAAGATAAAATTACATATTTTAACACAAACTTAGCAAATAGCTCTGTTTGTTTCTTGTCTTTTTCAAAAAACATTAACAAACTGTACATTTTGGTGGTAGGAGGTTCGTCCTCCGTCTGGCTCGCGACCACTATCATGTCAAAGACGAACCGCCAAATATCTTATGATGTGTTCCGGTTCGATGGCATGTAAGCCAGGTTTTCCCATTCCCACCCATCCTTTCCCCAAAAT
>JAKGSA010000331.1:0-62954 GCA_033558755.1 Philaethria dido | reverse complement strand
GAAAGCTGAATTAGAAGGTTTTCAAATGAAATTAACTGACGCGCAAAGTAGTTTTGAGACCAAATGTAATCAGTTAAATGAAGAGTTTTATTCAAAAAGTGAACGTTTTGATAATGTCCTGAGTGAAAAAGATATTGAACTAAAGGAAGCTCTGGACAAGCTTACTCTTTTGCAAGATCAGATAGAGAGTATCAAAAATAACGATGAAATAATTATTAATAATAAAACAAAAGAAGTTAATGATTTATCAACAAATATTTCTGAGCTTCAAAATGTTATTAGTTCAAAAGAACAGTTGCTACAGGACTTAAATAATACATGCACAGAGAAAGAAAATAGTATCACGTCCCTTACATTTCAATTAGACGAATTAAAAAGAAATGTTACAAAATTGACGGAACAGTTACAAGAACATCGTGATAATTTAGAAATTGCTCATAATGAACTTACAACTTTAAAAGAACAACATGAAGCAGCGATAGCTACATATGAGTCAACGATATCTGCGAATAATATTGAAATTGAAGAACTAAAACAAAATGTTAAAGATATTTCCCAATTAAAAGACGAATTGGTTCTTGAACGGGATAATTTACTTTTAAAAGAACAGGTTTGTTTTATTATCTGTAAGATGAATTATTGTTGTTGAGTGCACATAAAATAGATTTAACTATAGGTATAATAAAAATATACAAAATATAAAATAAACATATTTTCATAGGATCTTGAGAATACGGTAGAAGAATTACGAGCTGTACATATAAAACTAAACACTGACTTAGAGACCGCCGCCAAAGAGAAATCTGATATAGAAATCAGTTTTAAAGAAGAAATAGAACATTTAACAAATAAATGTTCCCAATTAGCGGCAGATAAAGATGATCAAGTACAATCACTACATGAGAAATTACAACAAAATGAGGAAGATTTTAAAAGAAATGTCACAGAAAAGGAAAACACAATCAACGAATCTGAATCAATAATAGCGGACTTGAAAGCTCAAATATTAGAACTTGAACAAAGTAAGGCAAGGGAAATAGATGAATTTAAACTTACATTGTCTGAAAAACAATCAGAAGCTCAGGTTAGACTAACATAGGGTGTTCTGGTGGTGGTATAGAGTAAGCGGGACATTGCTGATATCGGGATAATTATTAAAAAAATAACAGTTTCTAAAACTATATGCTTATAAATGTTTTCATTGTCTATAACTTATTCTAATAAACCTTTTGTCATCTAAACGTCGAAGCTTATCGAATCTAATGAAACTTTTCTTTTAGTTGTCTAATAACTTATGTATGTACATACTAGCATGATATTTAATGGCATGTTTTATTTTCCAACGCTCTGCATCTACTGTTCTGCATGCGGATACCTTCATGTGGTCTATTATTTTACGCTTTGGACCTCTTCGCCGGCGTTACGTTGCGTTAAGTATATTTGGTTATATAGTTGCTTGAGGCTAGATTAGAGCACACGGAGAACGAGCGATTGAACGCCGAGTGTGAATTACAGGACTTGTTGCAACAAAACACTATCCTGGAAGCGGATATGGGCTCTCTCAAAATACAATTGGATGAAGCGAACGCGGTTATTAAGAAACGTAAGTTCTTTTTTTTTCTTTAACTTCACGCTGTATAGCGGGGTAGGCAGAGGGAACCAGAGAACCTAGTGTTAAGACACTCCGTTCTCTTTCAACATTTCCGTTCCCCACTTTCCGCCAAATTGAGGCATTGCGTGTTGAGTGGCGGAACTCAACGCCGCGTTTTGCTTTGTTACCAATTTATATTATTTATAGTATATTTCCAATTTAGATATTATTATAAAAACTATTTTTTCGATCAGTCCAAAGTAGCCATTTTTTATAATTGAAAAATACTTTATCATACATCTACGTATTAGTTTTTATTTCTTCCTCTTCCATTTGTATTTTTTTTATAACTTTAGCGAAGATATATCTTTAGAAAATATTTCAAAATAATTAATTGTGGTTTTCATTTGGAGAGGGAACGTTTGAAAATAATTTATGGATATTATTTTATTTAAACATATTATATGATACCGTTTTTAGATTTAACATACAAAACATATTAAATACTATGAATATGTAAATTTTAATTATTTTTTCTTTCTAATATATAAATAAGAGTAATCTCTTGTAAAATCTAAAAATTGAACAATGGTATAAATGGTATGGCGATATAAGTACGTACGTTAAATTCAGTTTCTTACCAAATTTAAATATTTTCTATAAAAAATAATAACTGTAGAAAATATAAGGAAAACGTTCTACCAGTGTATTATTTTAATATTATAATTAAAACATGACCTCAAAATGTTAACAGAAACCAGTAAGTTGGTTACTTGTGCTACTGAATCTGCATTGGACATGACCAACGGAGCGATAGCCAAGTTTGACAACGCAGTTACTGAAGACGCGGCTGCGGAGTTAGCAGCTAAAGCCTTTGAAGAACTTGCTAGAAAATCACAGGTAAACAGCTTCATGCCTTTTCTGATATAGGGGTAAGCAGAGAGGTCGCAGTGTCCAGATTCTCTACTTTACGAAAACATGTATAACAATGAGACGTTAGAACCTGTAACAGTTAGACCTTAGAATTTTAGTGGTTAACGTGATGATTTGATGTCTACTCGGGATAATAATTATCAGTGGCAAGGGGTGAACATTTTAGTTAGGCAAGCCGGTGAATTAAGGGAAGCCGATGTATAGGGAAGATGTTTAGGGAAGACGGTAATTTTTAGGCAAGCTGATATATTTAGGGAAACCGGTCATCTAGGTCCAGACATCCTATATGACACATCCACACACATATCAAACGTATGTCTAGGGATTTCGTAATTTCACTATAGAATTTTGGCGATAACCTTTTTTATTTTAGGTCTTTAAGATGTCAGTGCTTATTTTTTACAACTTTATGCCCAATATTTTATTGGTGAGCTTTTTTTTTAGGTCTCATACTTGTACTTTAAAAAGTTAGGCAAGCCGGTGTGGATCGAGTTGTATGGATGTGTAGCACTGATAATTATACTAAAATGATTACCATTTCTCCGCAAAACTGCAATTGTTACTAGTATAAAACATATCCACATTAAAATCAATCAATCAATACTTATAGTTATGAAAATTTTATTGTATTATACTTCTTTTCTAATTATATTTCTGTTAGATTGATGGCCACGAAGAGGTGGTCGCGAAAGCAGCCTTGTCAGCGGCTCACAATGCGGCGCAGCTATCGACTTATGTCGCCGAACTATCTAATATTACCATCGACATCAAACTATGTGATAGTAAGTATTATTTCTCTTTCGTTTATTTTACGAAAACATTTGCAATGGAGTTATGTTAAATAATTCTTGAAACTGATGTCAATAGAAGTAGTAATAAAGTTAATGACAACACGGTTTTGAAAAATATGTGCTAAAATAAAAAAAAAAGTATCTTAACAATTTTTTTTTTATTTATTAAGATTACCAACGGTTTTTACATTAATATAAATGTAGTTAAAATAGCTTACAATGTAATACAATTAAAGTAATACCACTTAAAGGTAACCATCGCATGCAAAAACATATTTAAAAGAAAAAAAAAGAAATATGTGTACAATCGATACTTTATAATTTGTTACGAAATAAACCGAAGTAAAATTATATATTGAAGAGACAAATATTATGAGAATTGAATCAAAAAAGGTAACTCTATAATAATAGTAAAAGCAGAAGGTACACAAAGTAAAAGAATCTTAATAAAATTATTAGACTTATTGCTTTTCTAAATGCAGTTAGGGGCATATTAAAAATGTCAATATTAAAATAATCCTTTCGAAGAGCCTCCGCGATTTTTCTTCAATGCATTTGTTATAAGTTTTAACATGGCAGAGTCTTTGACTTTTTTAAGCAATACCTATAAATTGCTGCATTTAAAAGTAACAGATTATTAAATTTAAAAATATCGCTTTATGAACCTACGTGTCCTATCAAAATCAAAATATTCTTTATTCAAGTAGGCTATTACAAGCGCTTTCGAATCGTCAATTTAGAAAGGTGTCAGTAGTGTCAGTCCTAAAGGAAGCTACCACCGGCTCGGAAGGCAGTTCCGCTGAGGAGAGCCGGCAAGAAACTCAACAGTTGCTCTTTTCAAATAAAATTTTTACAATAAATATACAACTATGATTAGCCTCTCGGATGAGCGTCAACGGCATTTAATTCCACACATTGACATCATTATAGTATTCTTCGACAGAAAAATATACTTTTTTCAATAATATGTTCTTAATCTTAACTTTAAATTGTTGAAGTGGCAGATCTGTAATTATTTCTGGAATTTTATTATACATGCATCAAAAAAGATTTATTAACTTTTTTGAGACGAAAACTAGGTGTAATTAGGTTATTTTTCCTTCTTGTATTGATATCGTGTCTGTCACAGTTCTTTAAATAATTATGGATATTTTTGCGTACAAATAAAGCTATAACATGTTTATTTGAAACATTAATTATATTGGTCGTTATCAATATCGGTAAAATTATACCAGTCCTAACATGTATATCTCTCATACGTAGAACTAAAAGAGGAGTGTCGCACAATGCTGACATCGAGCCAGCAGTGTCTAGAGCAGGTGGGCGGCGGTAGTTTGGACACTGCGGCGCTGGCGGCGGCGCGCGCGGTCGTGTTGCGCGTGTCGGCCGCCGCCAGCGCCGCCGCCGCCGGCACGCGCGACGGCGCCAACCCCGTCGACGACGAGCTGGCCGATATGGACCGCGCTATTGAAGACGCTGCGGGACAGATTGAGGTTAGATATCATTAAATTTGTTAGTAGCGAGGTGTTAAATTTTTAACATAGTAAGCTGGTACATTTTGGGAAGCCAGAAATTCAATTTTTGCTGGCGAACTTTTTTTATTGAGCTTGTTTTTATGTGATATCACTCTCAAATATGTTTTTGACCCCTTTTTTTTTTAGTATCCCTAATCTGTTTATAAATCCGCCACTAATTTATTGTCATAAAATATGTAATTTATTGTATTTTTATTATTCTAACGGCCATGAACACCATACAACATATTGCAAATCATTTTGTATATCAATATCTTAATTCGCGTACCTGCTCAATTTACATGTCGTAAAATATGCTTTTAATGCAGTTTCTTTACAATTGTTTCGCAGTGTGATTTCCATAATGATACCTCTAAAATAATCACTATTAGATACCTGTATTAATCACAGTCTGAAAAGTTAAGTGAAATTAAGTGTCTATAAAATAATAATAATATAATAATAATATGCTTTATTCTACACCAATATTATAGAGAACAAAACGAAACATAAGTAAAAAATAAATGTACAGCAGGCAGCCTTATCCATATTTAATGTGTTTAAATTGTATATAAAGTGAAACTATATTCCTAGAAAAAAATAAACAATATAATCATGTGATATTTATTACATATAAATACATGATCTTAAATGATGAATATTCCATAGGAAATGCTGGCAGCGAGCAGAGCAGGGGACAAAGGTGTCAAATTAGAAGTAAACGAGAAGATCCTGGACGCTTGTACTACGCTGATGGGCGCAGTTAAAGTCCTGGTCCAAGACAGCAGGCGTCTGCAGACCGAACTCGGGGACCCCAAAACGCGGCTCAAACTGTATAGACGGAACCCGGTGTGGTCTGACGGACTCATATCGGCTTCTAAGTCGGTGGTCTTTGCGGCTAAGTTGTTGGTGTGAGTTGATGTGCTTGTATGATCTTGGATGTATTGTTTAAAATATGTATAGTTTTTATTTAAAAACGATTTAGATTAATTTTAAAATTTTATTTAGTATATTTTATTTGGTATTCTGATAAAAACAACAAAAGTTTGTCTTAATCATCTCTATATGCTTGCTTCTCTTTATGAACTGTAGAGTACTAAGAGAGGATTTTTTGAAATTCATATAAAATCGTGGTTTTGGATTATACAGTCTTGACTAGTGAAGTCGTGAGGTACAGCTTGTTTGCGATAAAGAAATCAGATTAAATTATGAAGTTCTATTATGAATATTTCCCACATGAAAATTATAATATATAAGCATTACTCATATAGTGTAATATTGTGCACACAGGACGTCGGCGGACGAGGCGGTGGGGTCTGCGGGGCGGCTGGAGGGCGTGTCGGTGGCGGCGCACGAGGTGGCGGGCGGCACGGCGCTGCTGGTGGCGGCCTCGCGCGCCAAGGCGCCGCCCGCCTCGCCCGGCCTCGCGCGCCTCGCCGCCGCCTCGCGCGCCGTCACCGCCGCCACCGCCGCGCTCGTGGCCGCCGTGCGCGCCGCCTCCGCCCTCGTGCGAGACCACGGTAATATCAAAGCGAACTTTGTTACAAATATTGCATTCTATTTGTAGTTGAATGCCAGTATAAGCTAGATTTTCTCTATTTCTATCCATCCTTTTCCTAAAATATGTCATGGCCACTACATAATCTCCTTCCCCCTTGAATTTGTACACTCAAGGCTAACAATGCATTCACAACTCCTCTGGTTGTAGATGTCCATGTGTAAAGGTAACCACATACCCTCAGTGATTCTTCTGCTTTTTTGCCACCTCTTACAAATAAAATAATAATGCAGCCACATATTATATTTGTGTGTGTGTATATATATAGTTTATATCGTAGCTTGTGTTTGATTGGTATTTGTAGCAGTTTCTAATTTATTGTGTTACCTTATCTACACCTTAAATAAAACTTTATTGCAATAATAATATTTACTTACAAAATAAATTTGTAACAAATTTGAAATTTATATATACCCTAAAATACAAAACCCAAAATGTATTAAAAAGCTTAAAATATAATTCCCCTACTACACGAGTTGTGCGTGTGTGTGTGAGCCACATCCACAGTAAGCTAGACGTGTGCGCGCGTGTGTTACAGAGACGCTGGACACGTCGGCGCTGTCGCTGACGGCCACGCGCCGCCTCGAGATAGAGAGCAAGATGCGCGCGCTGCAGCTCGAGACCGAGCTGGACGCGGAGCGCGGCCGCCTCGCCGCGCTGCACAAGCGACACTACCAGCTCGCGCACCACGAGGTACCCACTCCCCGACCTCCCTTAACTCCTTGCCTATACCATGTATACACTATGATAGAGATGTTAGTTAGTGTTACGCTACTAAGTAGTTATGCTAGTTGAAATTAAAATCTATTATCTAGTTATAATATGTTTAAGTAATTTTTCAACTTCACGCTGTATCCCGCATGTAGCGGGGTAGGCAGAGGGAACCAGAGAACCTAGTCTTAAGACACTCCATTTTCTTTTAACAATTCCGTTCCCCACTTTCCGCCGAATTGAGGCATTGCGTGTTGAGTGGCGGAACTCAACGCCGCGCTTTGCCTTGTTACAAAACCCAAGAAATGAAAATACTAAATTTTACATTTTCTAGAGTGGGAATCGAACCCACAACCTGTCGCGTTTACAGTCGCACGCTTGTGCCTCTGCGCCACGACAGGCGTTTTAAATAATATTATATAATATTCGAAGTTATATAAGAGGGCAGGAACACAAAGGGGTACAATCATGCGACTGTAAACGCGACAGGTTGTGGGTTCGGTTCCCACTCGTGGGAACGGAAGTATTAAATATATATAATAATGAGTATTTACTCTGATAACAAAGTAAGCACAGCGTCGAGTTCAGCGTAGTCTCAATTCGGCGAAAAGCGGGGAGCAGAAATCTTAAGAGAATGGAGCGGCTTAAAATTAAGTTCTCGGGTTCCCTCTGCCTACACTGCTATGTGTGGTATTACAATTTATAATAACTGAAACATGTGATACTAAAATCAAAAAAGTGATCAAACAATATGACTAAAGCTGGAAAAGACATACTACAATAATAAAGTACTTTTTATTGTTTATTATGTAGAAATGAAATGTAAAAATCATATTTAATATGTAAATTGCTTCACAGAACGGGAATATGACAAATGGAGAAGAGTGAACCTGACTTTGGAGACACAATAGAATATCTACCCACAAGGACTCGCTCTGATGTGCAGTCTTGGTTAACTTTGAACAGAATGTTTATATATTTAATTTCTCTATAAAATATTTATAACTTTCTGTAAAAAAGACACTGTCAGGAATTGCCTGTATTTGCCAGTTACTTTAAGAACTCACTATAATTCAACTCTAATTATTTAAAAGCATTTTCTATCGACAATCATTCTAAAATTGCATTTAAACTATTGACAACGAAATTTATTCCATTATAAGTTTATTATTGAATGTTCATTCATAAATAAATGTTAAATGTTTTTATAAAAGGAAGTAAAAAGTTACATCCAAGTATTTAAATTACCTAAATTGCTCCAAAAATTTTAGATAGTCTTGATTAATATTCTTAATTTTACATTGCGAAGTATATTCGTAGATAACTTCAACTAAGACTGCCAATTTTAAACAAATGACTACATTAAAAGCAAAATCAATTTTGTTGGTATTAGAATTGTGACAAAATTACATTTAGTAAATAAATAGTTGCAACAAAACTCTTTAAATGAAAAACACAAAAAGATTTTTATAAAATATTGGTAATATAACATATTCTGATAAATATGTATGTTTATCAGCCTGTCCTATTATCTACCAATTGGATGTAAGCTTTAAAACGAGACTAGAAGTAAGATACATATTGAATTCATATGTAATATACATTTTAACAAGCTTATGTAATTAAGAATAAGTTATATTTACTTCCTTTATTTACACTGTTTGTCAACAATTAATCAAACTTATCATTACTTGTACGGTAAATATAACAGCCTATATATTTTACATTTAAGGAAACAGTTGACAAAAAATATTTTGTAACCTTTAGTAATTTCTAATATTTATATATTATGATATTTTGTGTTTACTAATAAACTATCTATACACTACATGTTTTCTTGAATTACTCTTACTTTGATAAATTGAAGGGGATAAAAAAAAAACGACAGAAAATTCTGATACAAGTTCATCATAGATCATATATTTGTTGTACAACTATAATCACAAAAAAATAACAAGCAGAGCATACTGCTATAATTGTGTAAAACATGGCATGCTTATAAAAATAATTCAATAATATTAAACATCTTTATACAGTGAAATGCAAGATAATACTTAAAGCAAGAAAGTACAATAAACTTATGCCTACTGGCAATAAAAGATTACCTAAAAATAATTTGTGTAAACATATTTGTGCATATACTATCAATAACAAAATATTGACAATGAGTGATTTCAAAATTAGGCCATCCATCTTGGACTGTTTTTATCTAAAATATACATACATAAATATATATTAATTTGTGTTAAGCCCTTCACCAAAGCTTGCATCAACTTAAACAGCTATCAAAACTTACAGATGGTAAATCCTTCAAAAATTTAGCACCACTTATCAAAATCTTACTTTACAAGTATGGAATACTGTATAATACAAGCTTCTGTAATCACTCCATTACTAGAAATTGATGCACTTAAGACAAATCATATTAGAAGTTAGATCTAATGGGTAATAAAGACATGGAAAGTTAATACAGTTGCAAAAGACGCTAATGATTAAGTAAGTACTTTTATGAGACATGAAGCCATTTACATTTTGGGTTCATGCCATTTTGAGTGCCTTTCATGTACAAGTTGAATAATTTTGACATGAACAGCCTGGTATTTTTCAAATTTGGGTGGAATTGGGCAAAGTCTATAAGTTACTTCATCTCCTGGCAGTGGTACATATTCCCCTTCAATGCTGAAATTACATACATATAATGTTATTTAATATAACTACGATTAAAATTGTATTCATGTACAAATAAGCAGAAATATGCTTCATTAGGTAAAAAAAGAACACAAAATAAAACAAAAATAGGCAAAGTAAATAAAACTTCACCAACTTACTCTGAAATGTGGACAAATATATCTTCGCCACCCTTCTCAGGAATTATAAAACCGTGGCCTTTCTCCCGACAGAATTTTTTGATTTTGCCATATTCGATAGGATTTTGTAGAGCCCTTTCGGAACTAAAATAAAAATGTTAATATGAGAATTTGGTCCTAAAATAAATAATTAGATTAATGTAGACAATATAATACTTACGTAGAAGCAGTTCTATTTCTTCGTGTTATAATAGGGCTGGGCAGTTGGAGATGAGTTAATGTTTTATTGGGAGAATCATCATTGTTAAAACCGTTGTCGCTAGACATTGTTGCTTTATATGAAATTTGCAAAATATACGAGAAGCTGATAAAATTAAAACGACAAAGCAATAGATAGAATTTTAAATAA
The DNA here is from genome assembly GCA_033558755.1 of Philaethria dido. Classification (NCBI taxonomy): domain Eukaryota; kingdom Metazoa; phylum Arthropoda; class Insecta; order Lepidoptera; family Nymphalidae; genus Philaethria; species Philaethria dido. The sequence goes on along the minus strand of JAKGSA010000331.1, from coordinate 52,640 downwards.
AGTCAATTATTAATAACTTGAATTGATTAAAATAAATGTTCGCCAAAGAGGGCGATAATGTAGAGTAATTGACAAATGCAATTTTTATTTGACAGTCGACATTGACATATCTAAAAAAATTATAGCTGAAAGAATTTACGACTTTTTTGTTATTTCCTTTATGCTCATAACCGATTCAGCTAGTAACATCGAGCTTGTCACGTGAAAACTTGTTGAGGGCCCGATCACCGGTTACGTTATACATAAATTTGTCTAAAACAGATTTTTTAAATATAAAGTAAATATTAAAATAGTTAATACGCTTGGCCACTAATTTCAATTCATATTACATAAAAATTCAATTACCTAAACCTTTTGATTACAATATAACTTTTAATAATCTCTTCAAAATCATATCTTTAATATATTTCTTATTTCTTGTCTAGTTTTATAAATTCTAAACAATATTTTTTTCTCTGAAATATTTTCTTGTATATACATACATTGTACTGTTATACCTCTTTATTATAATTATACCTCTTACTATTTAATTATATTTGACATTTATGGTTATCTAATAAGCCACGGGTAAACAACTCCTAGCCCTCTTAATAAATTTATATCTGTCGGGCAATTGTATATATTACACATAAATTTCAAAATATTAAGTTCTACAATTTCTTCCTTTCACATTTTGTGTTTTTGTAATTTAACATCTATAATATGAATACAATTTTAAAGTGATTTGATTTTGACCCAAAGGTATTTCAAATATGTGGAAAATGTTGCTTACCCCTGTAACAAATAATTATAAAGTTTTTAAAGTGGCAATAACAATCGGTTGCTTTAAGTATTTTTTTTATTTAAGGCATATAACTTAATATTTAGAAATAAAGACATAAAAAGATTTTCTTTGTACAAATTTTCAAAATTTAAACAAAATATTGTTTACCCCTGTAATTAACTAGAGTTCGTAAATTGTTAAATTTAAAAGTCATATGCTAGAACTTTATTGAATGTAGCATTACAAAAACATTTTTCACTTTCCCTTTAAATATAAACAAAAACTTCACAAATAAAATACACGCAGGGCGCTTATCATTAATTTTATAAAAGCTCTTATTTTATGGTGGCTCTGAATCCGGGACTGGTTCATTTAATTTTATTATTATTTCTATTTTTGTGGTAATTTTTTATTAAATTTTGATGACTAAGCTCAATCTTCTTAAACTAAATTTTTAACTAGTACATCTCAATTTTAAATACAAAGTTCAAATTAGAATATAATTGTGAATGCTGGCTTAGCATTATTCCCTCTTATCACACGGGGGTCGATAAAGATGACAAAGAGACTATACCAAGACTAAAAGAGATTGGTAGCAGCGGCATCTGAAACCTTGGCTCACTCTGATCCACCCAGCTAGGCGATGATAGCAATTGTTTAAAAGAAGGAATTAGTATTTTATTATTATTGGCCTCACAAAAACCGCAACTTTGTGAAGGTTAATATTTTGGCAGGTCTCATAGGGAGAACAGTAAATAGACCATCTTCCTAATAATCTTTACTAAGTGGTTTTGAATTTATAGAATACAATCTATCTGACATATTGTTTGGAATTCCATTGGCATTACAGTAAGATATTTTTTGACAAAACATTGTCCAGATCGTTTGGTAGGCGGAAACGCGCTGGTTATGTAAGATGTATAACGGCTTTGCTTACAGATTTAAGGCCATTGGCTAAGTCCGAAAACAAGCAGAAGAACTAGTTTATTAGGTGAAAGCTAACAATACAACTTTTAATCAAAACTATCAATTATACATTTGAAACGATGAGTAAAATAATATTCACCTCTACCAATAAACATAAAGACGATATTTTGACATTCTTTGAAATTTGAGCGTATATTGAAAATATTGATGAAATTTTTGAAAATATTTGAAATGAAAGTATATCTGCTAATTTTAGTAGTTATTTCATTTCTTGTTTACCAATATAGTTAATTTAGTTAAAGAAAAATAGCTGTTATCACATATTGTAGCTAAAAAAATATTTGGTATTGATGGAAACAGTGACGAAGTTTTCTTTAAGAAATAGAAGAAAATATCAATTAAAAATTCTGGATTGTAAGATTGGATCAATAATAGGTTCCCTCTTAGTGTCTTAATATTAACTAGATACAGTCTTACGTTAAGTAAATTTGTTTATCATAAATATATTGAGTTGAATAGAAGAAAAACAATTGATTTATTTGTTATACATTTATTATTGCCATATTATAATTCAAATTTAATATTAAACAAATATGTATTCCTATTCGTAGCGGTATGATAACATGAACAATTTATATGATATATAGGTTATTAAAACATGAATCACATAATTAATATCACAGTTAAATATTAAATAAAGCATGGTTTTACATTTTATTTTGAATTAATTAACCTATAAATAATACATATTATTTTTTTTAATTTATTTATTTTATTTAATGTATTGTATTATAAATTAATCTTCCTATTTCGTATAATATGTTTTCATAATGACTTTACGTCGAATACATTAATATTTTATTTCGTTATGCAATGAGCAAGTTCTTAACTTTCCTGGAAGTGGTAGGTTGATTTTTGGTATTTTGATGCCTTCCCAATCACCCTGAAAGTTTTAATGTACAATATTTATACGTTAGATATAATTATCTTAAAAGATAGGTTATAAGAAATATAGTTACATAATTTTATTTTTATATTCCTTTTCAAATAATTCAAATATATAAAAAGAGTATCGTAGTTATGAATTGACTGACTGTATGCGATAGTTGCTGATTGATTTCCTTTCTAAGGAATCTACAGTCAAAATAATTTAATTTCCCAATTTGACCAGGCCAAGTTCAAAAACAATGTCTATCTATCTAGAATGCGATTTTTTTAAATCTTCGAAAATTGAAGTTATGCTTGATTATAATTTAAATTACCTGAAACCTATTTCCATCAGATTTATTACATTGCATGGAAATAGGAGACTCCGTGTAAAGTGTATGTAACGCCTTAGCTCTTAAAGGGGTCCAAGGTTTGATTGCTAAGTAATTCGCCCGGGGTGCCGATGTAAATGATATAGACATATTGTCCCATCTGCAAAAATGTTACATATTTGTTTGAAGAATTAAATTTGAAACATTTTTCTTTCAAAATACATTTTGTTATAATAAAAAATATTTCATAATTTGGAAGTGTGTGACTACAAACACGATTGTCGCAGGCTTTTTTAACTTCTCCGTTCCGGTAAAGCAAAGCGCAAGTCCAGTTCTAACTTCTAGGTAATGCGAGGCTTTCAGTTCACTAGTTTTAGCAATCTCGAATTATAACTGAGTTCTCCTTACTTAGAGGTTAAGTTAGTTCTACTAGCAAAGCTCCCACATAGCAAAATATTTAAACTTAAAAAAAATGGATTCTCAAGTGATAGTGAAATATTTTGTTGTAAGCAAAATAGTAAGTTGACGTTTACATGTTATCTGTAATCAATACCTAATAAAACATATCAGAACCTTTTTATAATGTCCCTTGAGACTATTTATATAGTCTCAAAAGTTTTCTTTGGTACATTCTTACCTCTTTTCAAATTTGAAATAATCTTCCAATGCTTTATTAGATACAGCGCTCTTACACACCTCCAGCTCAGTGGCCGGGTAGTAGTGCATATAGTTGACGCACATCTCATCAGTAATTGCATGACCACCAATAGTTGCATTTACCTTATCCTTCGTATTATAGAGACATGTTGTTTCTAAATAATCCCCCTTGAAATTATAATAACTGTTTTAAAATTATTTGTTTTTAACACAATGCTCGAATATTATAAGGTCACGTAAATTTCAGAAATTATAATATATCAAAATATTAATAAAGCATTGAAAATTTTTTGCAAAAAGCAAAATTTTCTTACGGGAAGCACTTTAACGGGACGATGGAGTATCCTTATCTCCTGGAAATGAGTAGAATAGTGCATATCCTTATTGAGAAAAGGCAGTTCGGCACCTTGGCGAGAGTGTCGAGTCCAGACTGCCACACCGGTTAGATGAGTGTGTAACTGGCTGCCAAATACAACGATTCCCTCTTCAGGTAGACCCTAAAATGTATTGTTTTATTAAAATGTTGTATGCTTTATGATTATCATTATTTGTATCTTCAAAATTTGTCTATCTTTTTCAAACAATAGTAAGTAAATCACTTTATTTTTAATCTTTCGTCTATTTTATTTATTAGGCATATCGCGCGAACGCACTTTATCTAATAAGACGAAAAAATATCCAATTTATAAATGTTTACGTAAGTAGGATTCGAACCCACAATCTTTGAGTTTCTATTACACCCCACGTACTTATATGTTGTTCTCAACTGATCCACAATGTTAGTACTTACCACTCCTGTACATTGTGGTATGCAATATCCGGTCAGTGGAAAGGCTGCTTGTCCTCCTGGAATCGCCATTTTGTCAGTGTACTCTAGACCTAGCTCCATTATAGCAGCATCGTATTTGCGTCGATTTGCTGTTATATGAAGAATTATACCAGAACTATCAACCCAATCTGAAAATAATTGAAATGTGTCTAAACATTATACATATAGTTTAAATTAAAAATATATATATTGAATATTATTAATATTTTTAAAGAGTTATTCACTCAATTAGTAAAGACAATTATTTTCAGAAAACGTATAAAAGTTTGAGCGCATCGGGTCTCGAACCTACGCATCTTGAAAAGCGTCGAATTCTTCCAAGAAACGCGGTTTCGAGTCCAACAACGATCAAATATTTATATGTTTTTTTTAAAAATGCTATAACTTTCTATTTAAATCTTTTAAATATTATTTGTACTTGGCTAAATATAGACTAGAAAGTATTATATTTACCTTTTTTCATTTCTGGATTATTATAATGTACTTCGAGCATAACATATTTATTCGCTTTTGGTCCTCCTAGAGGAAGTCCTGCTTCGTCTGGATATGTAAATGGAGGAGCTCCCATGGCCCATGCTGCCTTGACCTGAAAAATAAACATATTACTATATTAGTACCATATTGTCATATAAAGTTTTGGAAAAATATTATATCAAGGACGTCGAGATAAAGGAGAGGGATTAGCATATTTTACCTTTGAACAAACTTTAGTGGATTCAGGTCTATTCGAAGAAAAACAACTGCCTTCATATATTGGTATTTCTTTGTCAGGATCAGCATCGCAATAAAATACTTCCATGTGATGCACTAGTCCTTCATTACCTTTGGTTATTGTTGATTCAAACTAGAATTAAATAATTTCAATGAGGTCATTTTTTTCATCTATAACATCTAATTATTATTTATATTGTTGACATAGACCTTAACAATATGATGAACAGTTTCCGTAACGAAATCTGGAAGTTTAACGATTTTACACCAATATGTGGTGTCACTTCCTGGAACCTTAACATCCTTGCTGGTTATTCGCAACTGCTGTGCCACTTGGTGTGGTGATGAAGGTGGAGTTAGAAGTCTGACGCGTATGAAACCGTGGTCATGAGTGGAAGTACATGATACACAGAGACCTTGAGATGAAAAGAGTTTGTCACTTCCTCTGGCCCATACTACATGAACAGTTTCATCCTAGAAAATGCTATTTATAAGTATTTCCAAACGACTTGTATTATTATACATATGAGAAATAACTATTTATGTAATTTTTCTTTATTTTTAGCGTTATAATTTAGATGCTAAAGCTGAATAGCGCTGTGTCTATATCGAATCGATTATGGCTGAATCAATTACCTACTTGAGAAAAATACCTAATATTAAGAGAACTGACCTCAATGATGTAATCGTCTTTATCGCAGGTGTCAAAAGAACGTTCAAAAACTATGCTTTTCGATTTTGAATGCACATGGAACGCGTCACAATTTTGATGGACGTCCCGTAACAATTTTCCGTGTATATCGGCATGCATATCCTACAACCAAAAAAGTATAAATAGTTAACAGTTACTGTAATTCTTTTGAAAACCTTCCTAGTTTTAATCCTTATGTTAAAAATAACAATTATATAGGTATAATATGGAAATATGTATAACAGGTGAATTCGTTGTTGCAAGTACTTTGGCTAAGGATTACAATTTCTGCTTAGATGTTATACAAAAGAAAAACCTACTTGAAGATATCATGGCATAGTGGGACAAGATTTTATTATTAATACAAGTTTTACATTGTCCCTCCCTTAAAATACGCCACTCTAAACCAGGGTCAGAGCTCTTCAAGCTCGGCCCCCCACAAAGCCCGGTGACGCTGTCGAGGCCAATAGGGCCAACAGCATACTACACAGTCGAAAAAAAAAAATACGCCACTCAATACGCAATTTAGACAGACAGTGGAAAACGGAATGTCTTGACACTAGGATTTCCCTGCTTACCTTGGTTTTATTAAGAATATAACGTTATGTTTACCTCAAAATGGTCACGTCCAGTGTAATCAGTCCAAACCACGCACAAATCAGAGTTTCCTAAGTCTCCTCGATCAGAAAATCCGAGAGCAAACCAATTTATCGATGGTGCTTTATCCGAAAATTCTATTTGAAACTGAATTTTTTCAACTGTGTAGTCCACTCGCCATTTGAGCGTTATTAGGCCTTTTGGATCTAGTGCTGATTGACTTTCAGCAAACTGCTGAGCTGCTTTAAAAATTATTAAGTGTGTTTTTGTAATAGAAATTATAAAAAAAAATCTTAAAATCGTATATATATTTTATTTGTTATTCAAATAATCTTACCTCTTCTATGGTGAATAGAAAATGAATAATGATAATAAATCAATGTTGTAAATAATATGATTAGCACACATTTTGCTTTCATGATCTCTGGTTACCAAGTAGATTAGTTTCAGTACATCCGTGCGTTGGCTAAGTCTGAGCTAGACTAACTCTAGCCTATCTGCTATCTTTGAACGCCGGGGGATAAATGTGAAAGCTTCGCCTCAAGCAACGAGGATTTCTCACACCGTACCTCTCTGTCATATAATATTCTTAATATTGGCAGTGAGATATTTAAAGTACAGTCGAAACGGAAAGCTTTTAATAAAAAATAAATTTATTTTTTTTATTATATTCTAATAGATAAACAAAACACGTAGTCGTTTTACTACTAAATTTCTTTTTTGCAAGCAAGTAATGAGACAAGTTCACACTAACTGAAAGAGCCATGTAAAAGCAGTACCGTCTTAGGTCCCGTTAGGTTCCTTGGGCACTCATGAACTTGGAGCCTAGTTGGAAAGTAAAATAAATATTACGTTGTACTATTTTGCGGGCTTTTTGAGGACCCCGTGAGATCTTACGCTGAGAAACTTTATGGATAAGATAAAACTTATAAAATATATATAGAACTTGTAGGGTTAGCCAAATGCATATCATATTAGGATGGATGACCCTCAGGAATTAAGTGCACGAAGAATGAGATATGATTTATTATCAAATAAATAAAAATTACACCGTTGTTCCTCTGCTAAGAATAAATAAATGAAACTGAAGAAATCAAATTAATATACCTAGCAGGTAAAATGAATAACTGCTATTTAATCTATAGATAAAAGGAGCTTTTGTTTATAAATCACAAACTTAAAATATAATTTACTTAGCTTACGTACTTTAAATATTGTTCCGATTTATAAAGAATAGAATTGTTATTCGATTCAATTTCAATGTTTGTAATACGTAAAGGATAAAATCGTCAATGTTTTTATACTATTTAAAAAATAATAATTCGTGTAGTTGACAGTACTTGACATTTTTTCATGATCGGTAAATACATGGGGAAATGGGTCGCTATAGAACTCGGTGCAATGAGAGGAATGCGAGAAGACGCGATGGCCTCTTTATTAAATTCCTTCAGAATTACTTTACCGCCGTCAGACCGGTGTTTAGGGCGCATTCTATTAATTTCATCCGTAATGGCTATAACTTAATTAAATTTGCCAGATTTTATAACCTTAATCATGATGAATTATTAATAAATATGACATGCAGCATTTTTTTAAAATTAATAAATAGATATCTCTTAATTCAGCTTATAATTAATAAAACTGGGTGAATGGCGATAAGAATAAAATATATTTAGAGACATTTATAGTTTATTTCCTGTAACTCGCTTTAACTCGCTCTTAGTTTAATAAGAAATACATCGCACTATTTGTTTTTAATTTTTAAAATTGATTGTTTAAGAATGTGAAAATTTCTTATTACATAGAAAAGTAATACTTTTTATATGTTTAGGAATGCCTTTACTTAGATAATTTTATTTAAGAGTGCTAATTTTTATTAGTATTGATTAGCGGACTGAAAACGTATAGGTCGCTGGTTCAGTTCCGGCTCGGAGGAACAAAAAAATATATGAATAACTTGTACCAAAAGTAATATACTCGTAATAAATGGAATGTTTAAAAATATGTGATTTTTTTAAATGATAAATAACACATAAATCTATTTAGAGAACTATCTCCAATATATGTGGAAAGAGAAAAATGAAAGTTATTTTAAAATAACATGATTTATTATTTATATATAAAATATAATTAACAAGCATGTAAATATAAAGTCATTTTCATTTTATATTTTTTCTAGTTCCTGCTCAGGAGGGGGTTTGCTTTCCTCTTCTGGTTGAGTTTCAACTACGTTTGCGTCTACCTCATTGGAGGGAGCCTGCTAAAGAGAAAAAAGTATTACATTTTTTTATTCATGTAGTTAAAATAATATATTATATTTTTACAATTTAATTTACGCATTCTTGTAAATTATGAATTAAATTAATTGGCTTGAAATAGTTTCAAAACACTCTGTTCCCTACATACTGTCGATAGTCAGTTTAGAAACACCGCGTGTTAAGTGACGAAAATTAAACCACTTGTAGCCTAATTAGAGGCGGCAAATATATATATATATATATATATATATATATATATATATATATATATATATTAACTTCACGCCGTATCCCGCATATAGCAGGGTAGGCAGAGGTAACCTAAGAACCTAGTGTTAAGACACTCCGTTTTCTTTCAACAAATCCGTTCCCCACTTTCCGCCAGATTAAGGCATTGCGCGTTGAGTGGCGGAACTCAACGCCGCGCTTTGCCTTGTTACCAAACCAAGAAAATGAAAATACTTTATTTCCTGGAGTGAGAATCGAACCCACAACCTGTCGCTATACAGTCGCACACTTGTGCCTCTGCGCCACGACAGGCGTTAAAAAAAATAATATTTACTTCAAATATACAAAATTCCTCATGACACGTTTGAGACGTAGATGACGTCAAATTAGTGACAAATACATATACAAATAAAATTAATTTCCACCTTAATATTTAAAATCATTATTTATTTATACCTCTCTCTCAAAAAGCACGGCCAGTTCCAAATGTTTGGTATGCGGGAACATATCAACGGGTAGGGCTCTAGCGGGCGCGAAGGGCGCTCCTCGCAGCGTCTTGGAGGAGGGTCGCGCGAGGTCTACGAAGTTCTTGGCGGCGGCGGCGGGGCTGCACGACATGTATACTAAGCGTTTCACCTTCTTTGCATTCCTTAGTTGAGTTATTGCTCGCATATCTGTATTTAAATTGAATAATTAGATAAATTCAGGGGTCTGATAACAAAGGGGGTAAGGTCCATCTTTTACTAGCAAACGCGGCAGTCCACATTTTTTAAGACTCCAAGTTAACCGACATAGCTTAGGATTAAAATACAGTTTGAAATAAACTATGTCGAAATTATAATTAACGACATACATAATGACGAAAAAAATATGCATCTTTGCATTGTTATTCATTTTTTTTTAAATGGCAATAGCTGAATTACACCTGTGAACTAGAAGCCATGACGAGTAAGCATTGCGTTGCTAAACATGTATGTCCCTTTATATAAACATTGATGTCAAAAACGCATGGAAGGATGTGTAATATTTATTATTTGAATTGATAGATATATATATATGTATTATGTATGACAATTTTCAGACTTCTCCGTCAAACAACTCTCGAAAATTTTACATATTTATTTTTATATACATACTAGCTTTCCGCCCGCGGCTTCGCCCGCGTGGAAATCGGTTATATCGCGCAACGTGGTAAGGACTAGCCTATAGTTTTTCCCAAGGTCTAGACTATTTGTCAAAATTGGTTAAGTGGTTTAGGTGTGAAAAATGTCAACAGTTGAACAATTTTACATGATTTTATGTTTGACAATAAGGAACTTCTATACATACTTTCATCCCTTATTTTGTCCCCTTCTACCATTTTTTTCACGATAAAAAGTATTCTATGTCTTTTCCCAAGTACAGTTTTATCTTCCTACCGAATTTCATCAAAATCGGTTCAGTGGTTTAGGCGTGAAAGCGTAACAGACAGACAGAGTTACTTTCGCATTTATAATATTAGTATGGTATGTATGGTTATATATTTAGATCTATTTATTTATGTAAGCTTATATGTAATATAACATTTAAGACATTTGTACACCTACCTATATTCTTGAGTACTCTGATCTTTTTAATAATGGGGATTACCTGGAAGAGATCGCCTGATACGGCCGTCTTTACGCCAATATTGTACACTAATTATTATGTATTTATATCAAATAATGTTGGTGTAAAAAAGTATTAAATAAATAAATATTTATAAAAAGGAATGCAATCCAAATGAAACTAAATTACCAAAACTTACGTAATCCCGCCCTTGGAGGGTCTACGATAGCTATGATGTCCTCTCCGGAAGCCCTCGCGAGGACTATGGGAAGAATATCTTCAGCTTTCCCCGTAAAGAACTCGCAATTCTCTATTTTGTTCACTTCTGCATTCGATTTGGCATCTTTGACCGCTTCCGCTATTAGTTCTAAGCCGAGAACTTTGTCGCAGTGCTGTTTGAAACGAAATATATGAATACGATATACAAAATTTCATTGTTTTATATTTAAAAACAGTTATATTGATTTTAATATTAGCAACAATAAAAAATTACTACTAATCATTGATTACTAGAGGTCCTGTTCACGTGTTAAATACGAGTTGACTTAGCGACTAAAGTTTTTTTTTCTTTTTTATGGATACCGGATGGCAAACGAGCAGAAGGACCGCCTGATGGTAAGTGGTTACCTTCGCCCATGAACATCTACAACACAAGAGATGTACTAGATGCGTTGCCAACCTAGAGGATACAGATGGAAAGGGAGGATAATGTAGTAGTCCGCTATCGGAACCACCACATTTTGGGGAAAGGATGGGTGGGAAAGGGGAAAACCTGGCTTACATGCCATCGAACCGGAACACATCATAAGATATTTGGCAGTTCGTCTTTGACATGATAGTGGTCGCGAGCCAGACGGAGGACGAACCTCCTACCACCAAACAAAAGTCACTTTATACAATACATATGTAAATCAAACATATGGAGTGTGTAATATATATTTTAATAATTTAATAGTTTCTCAAGGCTTTCTACATTTCTTCTTAACTTAAACCTTAATCACACCAAATTTTATACTAGTCCGCCTACAAAGTTTTCGTATATTTAAAATCACGCATCAAATATGTTTAAATTAAGCCTATCGTTGCGTAGAGGCACAAGCGTTCGCCTGTAAACGCGGCAGGTTGTGGGTTCGATTCCCACTCCAGGAAATATAAATATTATATAATATTCAGTATTTTTATTTGCTCACTCTAGTAACGAGACATAGTGCGGCGTTGAGTTCCGCCACTCAGCACGCAATGCCTTAATTCGGCGGAAAGTGGGTAACGGAAATGTTAAAAGAGATCGGAGTGTCTTAACACTAGGTTCTCTGGTTCCCTCTGCCTACCCTGATATGTGCGGGAAACAGCGTGAAGCTAATATGAATATTAAAGGCGTAAGTATAAACAATAGGTACCTTAGCAAAACATAGTCCAATAGTGCCAGTCCCGCAGCAAATATCAATAACAGTAGAGTCCTTCTTCACTTCACTCATATCAATGGCGCTTTGGTACAGAATGCCTGCAGCCGCTGTATTTACCTAAAATATGTTATACTATGATTATTTTATTTTAAGAAATTATTATAGATATTATTACATATTTTTGAAGTATTAACGTTTTAATCGTTAGGGAAAGAAAATTTTTATACGTTTTAAAAACATGTAATATTGTTACATTTTATATATGTAGGAAAAACAGTCTACAGTTTATAACTATTGCAAAGTTAGCCAATACTATGGTATCAAGCATGTGACCTAATAAACTATTATAACAAAATGAATCATTTTACCCACTACAATGGTGTAAAAATATTCGTCAAAAACCTCATGACAGTTCCATAAATACTTTTTTTGTAGTTAAATTATTATTTTATAACAAATTTATTAAAATAAGACGCCTAAAATAAATTGTATCAAAAAATAACATAATTTGTATTAAGCCCTAACAGTTTTGATCTAATATAAAAAAAAGAAATACCTGGAAGAAAGCCTCGGCAGATATCCTGAACTGCCTGCCCAGTATTGTATCTACTATGTGAGTTTCACCCAGGAGATGTTCAGGCTTAGATCCATCTTCACCCACCCTCCTAAAATATTGTTCAATTTTTATTTCATTACAACTTCAATCGTCACTAATGTTATTATATATGAATTCTTTTTATTCAAAAAGGTCAATATAGCAAGTTTTCTTGCTATAGCTCATAGCTATAGATAGACATTATAAAATAATTCATCCATTTTATAAGTGTCCATCGCGGCGCAGCCGCATAACTAACTATAAGCGCGATTGATTGTGGGTCGATTTCTACTCATGGGAATAATCATACTTTTTTAGCTTCACGCTGTATCCCGCACATAGCAGGGTAGGCAGACGGAACACGACAACCTGTGTTAAGACACTTCGTTCTCTTTAGCATTTCCGTTCCCCACTTTCCACCGTATTGAGGCATTGCGTGCCGAGTGGCGGAACTCAACGCCGCGCTTTGCCTTGTTACTAGAGCAAGGAAATGAAAATATAAAATAAAATATCAAATAATATTATTATTAAATATAAAATATTATTTAATATTTACATTTCCTGGAGTGGGAATCGAACCCACAACCTGTCACGTTTACAGTTACACACTTGAGCCTTTGCGTCACAACTGGCCTATGAATGACCATATTTAAATTATATTGAGTTCCGCTACTCAATATATACAACACTCTATTTTAACACCAGATTCTTTCAGGCTACCCTTCTATGCAAGAAAAATTGTGATGCTGAAAAAAAAATAGATTTAAAAATACTTACTTCTTGGTTAAAACCTGAAAGTATAATGATTTAATACCAACTGCAACTGCTTCTTCAGAACTAAAATATTCAACCAGTTGCTTCTTTAATTCTCCTAGTTTTTCCTCTGAGAAATCCTTGAAGGTGACAATACAAATATATTTTTTATTAATTTTATTTTTAGTAATAAAATAACAAAAAAAATTGTCAAAACAAGAATATTAACTTTAAATAATATATAATATTTAAACATTTGAATTGTGAAAGCTAGAAATTTAGAAAAATAAAAAAATTACTTTTAATTTTTTTTAATTATTTTATTAAAAGTTAGTCAGTTATACCTGTGGATGCATTGCAATAATTAACATCAAGTCACCAGTAAACGATGACTCTCTCACAGTAAGGTACCTCCAGTAACCAGAATAGTCTGCCGGCGAAAACGGTGCCATCTCTGATTTTCTAACAAACTCTTGGAATAACTGAAAATATAATGAACAAAATCAATCAGTCTAAGTCATGCGAAATGTTTATCAAATACCAAGAATATGATATTTAATTTCTACAATTATACCTATGTATACAACAGTGGCGAGCGGTGAATATTAGGCAAGCCGGTGTATGATGGAAAGGTTTAGTAATTTCTATATCAAATATTGTCGATGACTTTTTTTAAAACATCTTTAAGATGTCAGAGCTTGTGTTTTTTACAATTTTATACCCAATATTTTCCTGATGACCTTTTTCTTAGCCAGAGGGAACCATGTTGTATGGATGCCTCGCCGCTGGTATACAATTGACAAATTCAATTTTATTAACATGATTAGAACTAAGCACATTTATACATCATAACAAAATACATACCAATACAGCCTCCTTAGTCTTTTCAGAAATATGTTTCATGCCAGCAACAGGAGCTACACCTACAGTTCCAGTCACATAACTGCCCAACCTAAATCCAACAGTAGGCAGTTTTGTTTCCTCATCTACACCTACTGTAAATTCACACTTGTTCCTGTAACCTTCTGTTATAGGAGATTTTTGTATTGGCTTTACCTCAAAGCTTACACCCTTATATAATTTACGATTAGATTCTATAGTGCTCCGCTTTTCTTTGTAAATCTTCCATACTTCATTATCAAATTTCATTAGCAAATCTCTTACTTCTTTTTCTTTAATCTTCAACTGAAATAGTAAAGGAATTTAAGAAATAATATTGTTCTTAAGTATTTTAGTTAGTTCTCTACATTTTGAAAGTATTAAAAAAAAAATGCCTATAAATTACCAATTATTAAAATATCCTACCTGTTCCTCATAAGGCATTTTCCAATATGGTATAACAGCATCTTTCAGTCTTTCTTCCTGACTTTTATCCTCATCTTCTTTCTTTTTCTTACTTTGAACAGATTCTCCTTCTTGTTTTCTCTTTCTCACAAGTGGATCAGGGGCTGGTTTTGCTATCTCAGCTATTAAGGTCTTTCCTTGAAATTAATATACCAATTGTCAAAAGCAGAAAACCATATCTATGCCTTATTTTTAGGTATTTATTTCATTTCTTATGGACATATGATCTATACTTTTTGTCACTATTATATATTTTTTTATATTATTAAATTGGTGTGGACATTTCTAGGTGTTCAATAAGAGACCATTTTATAAGTATATCAATGTTAAGTGAACTGCACCTTAACTATAATTAAGTAATAAAAAGATTTGTAAGATGAAATTCATGTGTATCATAGCTTTTACTTACCTTTCCATGAATATCCATTTAAAGCCTCAATAGCTTTGGTTCGCTCTTCATCATTTTGAAAACATGCAAACAGCCAGTGACTTCCATTTTTGGGTCTCTTAATCTTGCTTGTATTTAAACCTAGTTTGTTATTCATTAATTTTTTCAGTTCCTAAAATACATAAAGTAGTTAATGTTTTAAAATATTTTGTAACTTTTAGAACAAATGGAGAACTACTATCATATACTTACGGCAATTCCATAAAATTTGGGTAGCCCACGAACTTCAATTTTAAATTTCTCAGATGAGAAGCCGCCGCGGTCTAAATAAGCATATTCTTCGCTATTATTTGTGATTGGAACATTTTCAACATTATTCTCAGTTATATTTTCACTATCTTCTGACATTCTAACTTAATTTTAAAAGTTGTTTGAGTTTTCCCACGTCTTTATAACTAAATAAACAAAATTTTAGGTTATGTATTTCAATCAACGTGACATTGACGCAACTGATCAAACATATAGCACAAATATATTATAAAATTGAATTCTATAGCACAGCGACTTTAATAGTCGAAGGACCTATATTAAAATTGTCTTTTTTATCATAGCATATACTATACTTATTGCCTACTGTAAACTTTCTAACCTAAGTCCTAATTATATGGGTTAAGTCTTCTTCTTAGGGTGCTATCTTCTTGCGAAGTTCGGCGATCGTTAAGGCAACTTGGACTTTTGACGCCGCTGCTATGAACGAAGAACGTGTACTTTTATTAAGCCATTAGCATAGATTTTTTAGCCATGATGTTCTCCTGATGGGTTAAGTAATAAGATAAGGCTTATCATACCGCAGTATGGCAATTAAACCAGGAAAAGATATATTTTAGTACAATTATTTATCTGAATAAGATACGAACTCAGTACTATCGCGTGTACAAGCGACACATTGTAGGCGTCTTTAATTGTTTTAGTTATTGTCTTTTTTAATAAGTGTTGCTTTATTCTATATTATTAAAACATAAAAAAATACAGTATATGTCTTAGCAAAATGCAAAAAAAGAAAATTGTCATCACTTTTTATTAAATAACGACTATAGATTTTAACAAAGACATTACAATTATAACACTACATAAGGTTTATAATTAATATATAATACAGTAATAAAAGTTAGTGGAAGATCAAATATTCTCATTAATCTACTTTTAAGTTATATTAGACTAGCTTTCCGCCCGCGGCTTCGCCCGCGTGGAATTCGGCTGTAGTGCGCGACGTATAAGGAGTAGCCTATAGATTTTCCCAATGTCTAGATTATTTGTAATATATAAAAAATATCCTATGACCTTTCCCAAGTTCAGTTCTACCTTCATACTGTATTTCATCAAAATCGGTTCAGTGGCTTAGGCGTGAAAGCGTAACAGACAGACAGACAGAGTTACTTTCGCATTTATAATATAAGTAAGGAAGTAAGGATTATTTGTTATATACATTATTGATATTTTTATTTTAAGCTTTAATTAACTGGTAACTGGTTGGTGATCATGTTTTAGATAATCTTTGTTGAAATTAAACATCCGAGAACAAAATAAGCATTAGTATGTTAAGAGAAAAACAATATAAGTAGTAATTTCGAGATGCGTGAAACAGAAATTCAATAACTGTCTCATGTTTAAATATAAATAATTAAATTTTCAGTAATATGTAAACAATAAATAGATTTTTATATAATTATAAACAGTTATACAAAAAAAAAAAAAACATTTTATCTTTTTCTGACTTGTGCAAATTTAACATAAATAAAGTATATGTCCATTATATATATATATATATATATAATCTAGAATAAAATCTAGAATAAATAATTTTCCTCTGAATTGCAAAACTGCTATGAGCTCTTATTATCTGAAGTAAACAATTTTTTAAGATTTTGTTTATCTTTCTCAGTTTTCTGCCTTCTCAATTGTTTGATATTTTCTAATTCCTTGTCAATAATTGTTTCCATTGTAGGATCAAGGGACTTTAGCTTTTTAAAATCTTCTTCAGCTGCATCTGGATTCCAGGCTCCTATATGAGCTTTTGCTCTTCTGTATAAAGCTTTTTCATTATCTAAAAGAAAATGAATGCTATTTGATATAAAAATATAAATTTTATTTTTTTATTATTTATTAATGTAAAATTATTTTGAGGTTTAAAGTAAAAAGATAAATACCTTTATCATATTCAAGAACAGTGTTGCAATGTTCTATAACAGGATAGTATTCACCTTTAACTAATTTACATTGGGCATAATTTAGAAGAATTGGAAGTTTCAATTTATTCAATTCTATCCATTCATCATCACATTTTCGTTCTCTGTAAAATAGTAATTGCACTCCTTACTAACATCTTCATAGTAGACCAAAATGTCATAAATTCAAAGATTTATCAAACAGCATAATAAATTTGACAAAAACTCAGATGGCTGGACGGAGTTGAACAAGACCTGAGAACTCTGGGTATAACAAACTGGAAGGAGAATGCCAGGAATAGGGCATAATGGAGAAATATTCTGAACCAGGTTAAGGTCCACCCGTGGCTGTAGCACCTTAGATGATGATAATTTTGCTGAGTCCAACTAGACCAAGTAAATAGAAATACAATATAAACATTTCTTCACATAAGATTACCCATAATATGTGTCACATAAGTGTGAAATATTTTTTAATGTCAATATACTGACAAACCTGATCATCAGTTGTTCGCATATCGCCAAAGCCTGACTATAAGCATCTTCTGCTTTATCATATAATTTTTGTCCATATAACTTGTTCCCTTTTTCTTTTAGTTCAGGTACTAGTTTTAATCTCTCTTCAGTGCTAAGCTGCCACAACTCTTTTTCATATTCATTAGATGTTTCAACTTTCAATAATTCTGTAAATATATAATTTGAAATTAAATAATTAATTCAATTATATTCTTATATTATTAACAGTTCAGTTTACCTATGATGAACTCTAAATCACATGGATTGTTAATAAAGTCATCTAAATCAGCATATCCAATACCCTCAGTATGCAAAGTCATGGTGCAAGTGTGTTTTCTCTTCTGCTCCTGGCCTAATTCACGAAGTGTCTTTGATACAAATGGATAAGCATACACCAACTGCAGAACAACAATAAGAATGTGAGATTTGATAAAAATTTTATGCAATTATGAACATGATAGAAGAAAGTCACATACATCTTTTTTAATAGTAAAACTTGCTACTTCTCCAACAGCCATCATCTTAACAATAGTCTCCCAAACTTCTAATTTGAATTTGTGACCTATAACAAGGACCATGGGTTCTTTCTTACCTATGCTCTTACTATCATCTAATAATGTTCTTGTTTTACCCAATTTCCATGTTTGGAAATGAAAATGTACCTGTTTTAAGAAAATAGTAAATTATCCCGTGAATAGCAGCATTTTATTTTGTATTATAATTTTAAAAATGTACCTTACTTCCATTAGCTATTGGCACATATTTTTGGCCTTTGTGTATTATATTTTTTACTATTGGAGCTGTTTTATCCATTATTTCGTGTAGAAAATACAATTTAATGGATCAAACTAGTTTTTTAGTCTCGTACACCTACGTGATAAACTGTGTTTAGGAAACACATAAATAGTTTATTGTTTATCTATTTTTTTTATTTCTTGTCCTGTGTGATAAAATAATGTTATCATGATAGGTGACGTCGGGGTTGTCAGCAATAAAATTATTTTTGCCAATTGCTAATGCTTAAATCATAGATCATTCGGTGAATAGAAAAATAATAATCTTATTTATTTCTGCTATTTATCAAACACATATTACATCAAACTTGAAATATCATCTAACAAATATATATTATATAGTTAAATATTTTATTTAAATGCATGATACCTAATATATAATCATATTAAATTTTTGTTAATTAAAGGTTTTATAAATTTTATTATCAGTATAATAAGTAATATTTATAAGTTTTATTTAAAAAAAAAATATTTTTTTTACTTTAGAGAATATAGTAGATAATAAATTGCAAGCGCCAATACTCGAATGGCAACGATGTAAAAAAGTGTATAATTGTCTATGTTGCGACTTTTAGTGATTTCTATTAGTAGGCTTTCTTTTCTCATTTATATTTAGTAGTATTAAAAATTTTCATTTAGAATTAGATTTAATTTAAGAGTAACTTTAGTTTTTAAGTAGTTATGGCAGATTTTTTGGAATCTGAAGCAGAAGAAAGCGAGGTTAGTACAAGAAAAACAATGCATGTATTTCGTATTTGATTACGACTACAAATTACTGTAATTGTTTGACAAAAGAAGATTAGAGTGTAATAACTTATAATTATATATTAAGGTTGAATCTGATGAAGATGAAAAACCAGTAGAACGCAGAAAAGTCAAACGTAAAGCGGCTGTGCAGAGCGACGACGAGGACGAAGAGGAAGAAGGTTTGATGCATATCTATTTATTTGTAATACATTCTAAAGAAGGATTTAAATCACGGCTTCGTGATTTTACGTCTCATTCTACCGTATATGTATATATTACGCCGTGATTACATTTTCTTTTAATTATGACATGGTAAGTAGGGCAACCTAGAACTTGTAAGTTATGAAGTTGTGTATTAAGTAGCATGTTGTTTTCAAAGCATTGTATTGTTCTAACTATTCTATAATAAAAATCTTCAATAAACCACTCGGTTTATGCGTTGTTCTTTGATTTCTTATTGTTTGTACTTGTGAACTCATACAGATGACGAAGAGCGTCTTCGCGAAGAATTAAAAGATTTGATTGATGACGCACCTATAGAGGAATCTGGTAGTGATGGCGAGGACTCGGATGCAAGTGCAGGCCCTAAGAAAAGAAAAAAAAGTGATGATGAGTTAGATGATAGACTGGAAGATGAGGACTATGACCTCATTGAAGAAAATTTAGGTGTGAAAGTAGCTAGGGTAAGCCAAAATCAAATATAAATTTGATAAGCATAAGTGAACAATAAATGTCATTGTGGCATTAGTTACCTTTCCTGAAGTCTTAATCTAAAATATTTTCTCAGAAAAATACTTATGCCATACTAAATAGTAAGTAAAACATCAATTTGTTCTCATTATTTGTATCTCACTTTTGATTTTGACAGAACAAGTTTAAAAGATTACGTCGGTTAGAGGATGATGATAGTGACAATGAAGGTATTGATGATCCAGATTTGGAGAGAGAGGTTATTGCAGAAAAGCTATTCGTTGGTGGATCTGATGAGGTAATGTATTTAAGCATCATATTGTTACAATTAGCTTATTCTATTATTGTATTTTTATTTATTTTTAGTACCATAAACTTTTTGGTTACTATCTTAAACATATATTTTATACTTTATGATATAAAAATCGTAAGTCTGAATCTGATTGATTGATATTACCATCTATAGGAGGATGAAAATAGATCAGAATCAGCAGCACCCCGTGAAGTTGACTATGATGATGAGAATGATGATATGGAATCAGATGCAGATGATTTTATTGTTGATGGTGATGGTAGACCAATTGCGGAGAGAAAGAAAAAACGAAAACCTATTTTTACTGATGCGTAAGTAGCTTTATATTAGCAACATTAAATTTTTTGTAACTTTAACATTATTTAAGTCTTCTGCTCTCTGCTTTCTGCTTTCGAGACTTTGTATGTTGAACGGAGAATGGAGACTCTTAAGACTAGGTTCTCTCTGCATACAGGAAAAAGCACATAAGCACATATTTTAGTTTTTATTGTCATTTATTCCCAATTTTGTAAAAAAATATTTAATATTTGACACTTTGGCGGAAAGTGGGTAACAGAGTGTCTTAACACTAGGTTCCCTCTGCCTACCCTGCTATATGCGGGATACAGTGTAAAGCTATGTATGTATGTAACATTTCATATGTTCAATTTTATTTAAGAAAGTATATGTATATAAAATGCTTATTTGCTGTATATAGGTCATTACAAGAAGGTCAAGATATATTTGGTGTAGACTTTGATTATGATGAGTTTGAAAAGTATGGTGATGAGTATGAGGATGAAGAGGAGGAGGACTTAGATGAATATATAGAAGATGAAGAGGAGGAAGGTAAGCTTATATGAAAATTAATAAGATAAATGAAGTAAATAAACAATATTTTGGTTTACTATTTTATAATATAATGAAAAGTTTCTAATGTGGTATTCTTAAATTGTGTTTGTATAATGAAAAAACTAAATTTATATAACATTGAAAAAAAAAAAAAAAAAAAAAAAATAAAAGATGTTACTTTTTATTAATATAAGATACTAAGAAATATTGCAAATTATTTGACAATACAAATAAAACAGTTACACATAATAAAATGTTTTTTTTTTTTAATTAAAGGAGAAAGAAGGAGAACTAAGAAGGGTAAAGCAAAAAGGCCAAGCAAGAAATCTATATTTGAAATATATGAGCCTAGTGAGTTGAAGAGAAGTCATTTTACTGATTTGGATAATGAGGTATATCAAAATTATTATACTATATCTAATATTTATTTACATACAGTTTTTTTTAACTTAGTAATTATTTATTATAAATATTTTTAGAGGTTTGAATCTCAAATTACATACAAAACTAAACAAATGGTTACTAAAAACTGATTTTTTTATTTCTATATTAATAGATACGTAAAACCGACGTTCCGGAGCGAATGCAAATTAGGGAAGTGCCAATTACACCAGTTGAGGAAGGCAGTACGGAACTAGAGGACGAGGCAGAGTGGATATACAAGCAAGCTTTCTTAAAACCTCCTGTTTCTAAGGCTGATCCCCAAGAAGCGAGAGAACGTTCTAGACGGTTGGTTGAATTTCTTATTTATATTTTTGTTTTTTTATCAATTTGCATAATCTCTTTTAGGTAGTCAATGAATATGAATGAATATGAATTACATGTTTTGTTGGAGCTTAAAATTTATCTAAAAGCTAAAATTTGTGAGTGCAGTTGAAAACAAACAATGAAGCTGCCCTATTTGCTAAGTAGTTTTCACAGGAACACTTATATTCATTTATTTAAATATTTATTGTATTTGTATGGAATATATTTACGGCAATTATACCATAATGGGAATTGGGGAATCTAAGTAGAGAGTAGTAGAGTAGGTGAGACTATGTGCGGCTTTTGGCCACTGTACATGTAGTGTCTCGTATTCGTACTAGCCACTAGGTTATCTGCCTACTAGGGATGAGACCGATATATCAAAACGTAACTAAAAACGGTTTTGACTCTTATATCATATCATATCGATATCTAAATGATCATATCCGATATCAAATAACTACACACAAAACGTAACGACAACTCGACGATGAGATATGAAAACTAAATTGTAACGAAAACTAAATTATAACGAAAAAACTATCGCAACACAAACTCGGTATCTGAAAACGAATATGATTTCGGATATGAAAACTCATAACACCGTTACCGGTTTACCTGTTTGGTGGTGGTTCGTCCTCCGTCTGGCTCGCGACCACTATCATGTCAAGAACGAACCACATGAAATATCTTATGATGTGTTCCGGTTCGATGGCATGTAAGCCAGGTTTTCCCCTTTCCCACCCATCCTTTCCCAAAATGTGGGAGTACGGTTCCGACCAACCGGACTACTCCCATTATCCTCCCGCACCTCCATCCTGGCCCATCACTCTAGGTTGGCTTAGCACATCACAAGTACATCTCTTGTGTTGGCCAGATGTTCCATGGGCGAAGGTAAAACCACTTACCATCAGAGCAGTCCCTTCTGCTCGTTTGCCATCCGGTATCCATAAAAAAAAAAAAAAAAATACAGCCTTCTAAAAAACAGAAACACCCATGTCTACTGCCTGCTATGAAAACCACCTTTCAGGTGTAGCAAAGAAAATGGTCTTCAAGGTTTTAAGCATTATAAAAAATCATTTTTCACAGTGGCTCCAGTACAGTAGTGAAGATCCGTCAAGCATTGGATTTCATGAGAAATCAGACTCTAGAAGTACCCTTCATAGCATTTTATCGTAAGGAATATGTGCAGCCCGAGCTCAGTATCAATGACCTGTGGAAAGTTTATAAATACGATGCAAAGGTATTTGTTTATATTATTTTATTGTTATACCTTATTAAATAGTGATTGATAAAGTTATAGTGATAGCTTGGAGTGTTGAATATAAAGTGTCAGTGTTTCTTTTATCTAGATAGCAAAGTGTATGATTTTTAACTCATTTAATTAGCTTCATTATATAAATATATAATTAATTAATGTAAAAAAATCTTGTAACACAATTTCGACACACTTCTTGCTTCCAATTTCCATAAAAAAAAATTCACTAGTTTGTGTCCAAATCCTATAACAATATAATATTGTCCTGTCCTAAACTTGATGTCCTTACTAGAACTACTGGGATAATGAGAAAATAGTTTCATCTGAGTTTCCCGTAGTTTTTGTTTAACTAATTTGTTATAAGCAATTTATTACACACCTAAAAATGTTACAAAGGGTGGACGCCTTCGACCTTACTCTTTAAAATGTGAAAGAAATTATTTTTTAAACACAGCTTTCATGAAAAACATAGTTAAAAAACGTATAAAAATTTGATCGCAGCGGGATTCGAATCCGCGCTTCTTGGCAACCGTCCACGCGCTCTGACCACTAAGCCATATGTTCAAATTTTTATACGTTGTCTAAATATGGTTTTCGTTTCCTAAGTGTGGGATTAATTAACACTGTAAAACTTCAAAAACAGTCCTCATGAAATAAATAATTTTCTATAAATATTATTTTATTATTATAAACTATACTTTTCTCATCTGAATTTTTGTTTCAGTGGTGTCAATTAAAGCAACGAAAAGAGAATTTGTTACGGTTAGTAGAAAATATGAGGGAATTCCAATTAGATAAGGTAATGGCGGATCCCGACGCACCAATTCCAGAAAACATGAGACTTATTAGGGATGAAGATATTGAAAGGTATGTATATTATTATATTTTTTCTTTATTTGATAATTTATCTTAAAATTAAACTATACTAGTGTCCTCGTAAATGCGTTAGTAACGCATTGCGTAGTGACGTATATGTCACTTTATATAAACATTGATGTCAAATCATGGTAGTGTGTGTAACATTTATTTTATTAATTTAATATACTTTTAAGGCATTATTTAAAAAAAAATATTAGCATTATGTACTCCTTCTCTATATAAACTATATGTGGCTCCGTCTGGCTCGCGACCACTATCATGCCAAAGACGAACCGCCAAATATCTAATGATGTGTTCCGGTTCGATGGCATGTAAGCCAAGTTTTCCTCTATGCCACCCCATCATTTCCCCAGAATGTGGTGGTTCCGATAGCGAACTACTACATTGTCCTCCCCTTCCATCTGTATCGTCTAGGTTGGCAACGCATTTACAACACCTCTGGTGTTGTAAATGTCTATGGGCGAAGGTAGCCACTTACTATCAGGTGGTCCTTCTGTTCGCTTGCCATCCGTTATCCATAAAAAAAAAGTGTACCAAGTTTCATGGACGTAATTTTCGTACGCGTAATTTTCCTAAAAAGGGATCCAAAGTTTTTGCTTCACGTATTTTATATATAGATTTTGATATATAAATATATGTGTTAACCATTAAGAAATACATTTTAAATAAATATTTTGCCTGTATTAATTTATTATGATATAAACTATGAACATTGCAATATGAAAACCATTAAAATATGCATAAAAATTTTATAATAATAAATTTTTATTGACATTTTATCAAAATTGATTTAGGATTTATGTTCTAGAATGAAAAGCGTACAGACCCCAGAGGAACTTCGCGACGTTCACACACACTTTCTACTATACTATTCTACTGATTTACCAGAAATGCAGAGATTACAGCGGGCTAAAGAAAAGAAAAGAGAACTAGAGGATAAGAAGTGAGTGATTTTCATAAAAAACAAAGTTTAAATATGTTATAAAAAATAGTCCTGTCGTGTAATAGTAATATCGCCTGTCGTGGCGCACAGGCACAAGCGTGTGACTGTAAACACGACAGGTTGTGGGTTCGATTCCCACTCCAGGAAATGAAATTTTTCATTTCGTGGGTTTGGTAACAAGGTAAATCGCGGCGTTGAGTTCCGCCACTCAGCACGCAATGCCTCAATTCAGCGGAAAAAGCGGAAAGTGGGTAACGGAGTGTCTTAACACTAGGTTCCTTCTGCCTACCCACTATATGCGGGATACAACGTGAAGCTATGTATGTATGTATGTATGTATGTATGTAAAAAATAGTTTAAATATGTTTACACAGTTGAAAAAAACTAAGGCTATTAATTGGTAAGGACTTAGCAGTGCTGTTCTTTTTTATCAGTACATTATGTTCGTCGTTGCGTATTAATTGGCGGAACTAAACGACGCGTTTTATCATACCAGAAGGAAGAAATGAAAATAAAATTAAATGTAATTATCATCCCGAGTGGACATCGAACACACAATTAATAGCATTTATAATTACGGTGTCCCACTATGCCACAATAGCATATATGTTTTTTTTTTAGCTTCACGCTATATCCCGCATATAGCAGGGTAGGCAGAGGGAACCTGAGAACCTATTGTTAAGACACTCCATTCTCTCTCAAAAATTCCGTTCCCCACTTAGCTGTTTCTGTTTTTTTAATTTGACTTCTGAACACAATTGAATAATATATGTATTATGTTTCATTTTTATAATGGTGAATAAATTATATAGGAGAGCGGCACGTGAAGAAGCGGAGAGGAACGGTGAAGATCCCGATGAAGCAGTAGCGGCAGTGGATGCCGCTCAACCTGATGAAGAAGAGCCTACTGAAGTCAAATATGCTGTACGCTCTGGTCCTTATGAACTGTGTCGGAAAGCTGGTATTGGTTAGTATGAAATTTACTCTTATATAGGGTAAGGTTTGCTTGTAAATTGTTAAATCCAAATTTATCCTTTAATAATTTAGAAATGTCAAGTTATTTAGTAAACAATAGTGAAATTATTGGCGTTATTTTGAGAAATATCTTAAAATTTTTACTAAATAGTTTAATTTCTATGGCGATTATTTATTTATTTAAAATAATTTAACAATCAATGGTTTTTTCAACAGAGCCGCTAGTAAAAAAGTTTGGTCTAAGTCCGGAGCAGTTCGCGGAGAACGTGCGTGATAACTACCAGCGTCATGAGGTGGAACAGCCGCCCGTGCCGCCTTTGGAGGCCGCCGCATCACTTGTTAGTTATTTTTTTTATAGAAATCTTATAGCAGTGGAAATAGTTTTACTTTTATTTGTTAGGTGAAAAACGTTTAGTATGTTGTAAAACAAATTTGGAAAGTTGTAAATTAATTTTATTATACATACATAGCTTCACGCTGTATCCCGCATATAGCAGGGTAGGCAGAAGTAACCGAGTGTTAAGACACTCCATTTACTACTGTCCGCCAAATTGAGACATTGCGTGCTAAGTGGCGGAACCTAACACCGCGCTTTTGTCTTGTTACCAAAGCCAGGAAATGAAACACTCCATTTCTTGAAGTGGGAATCGAGCTCACAACCTGTCGCATTTATAATCGCACGCTTGTGCCTCTGCGCCACGACAGGCGTAATCTTATTATACCAGACAATATTATCGTACAAATATCGTATGTGGTTGTAAAGTTAAAATTCAGAGGTACACAAAGTCGTCGGTCAGCCATGGTCAGTGTGCTCCAGTGGCACAGGCGAAAGTCCAACAAGATGTGTGTTCCGCTCTACTGACGCATGCTATTTATACTGTGATTCTATAGTTTTCTAGCAATGTATCGCCAGCCGGCTAACCATCAAATCATATGTCAAATATGGAATCAGTAAATAATAAATAGTCGTTAGTAATTATTCCCTAACATAGTATATCCAGGCGCAGGCGGCGGCGGCGGGCGGCGGCGCGACGGAGGCGGTGCGGCGCGCCGTGTACATGTGCGGCGTGCAGGTCGCGCGCGAGCCGCTCCTGCGCGCCACGCTGCGCGACGCGCTGCGCGACCGCGCCACGCTGTGCGTGCGCCCCACGCCGCGCGGACTCAAGGAGATCGACGAGGGACACCCCTGCTTCAGGTACCGTTACTATTATATTCAGCATTTTCATTTTTAGAGGTCCTTTTCCTATATTTGTAGAGATAAATGAGCCGTTGATTTTGAAAGTGAGACGAGTTTACTGAAGCTGAATTTTATTACAAATCAACATACGAGTAATTTTATGCTTTTAATAAAAAAAACAATAACATATAATGAACTCGTCTCACTTTCGAAATCGACGGCTCGAATATTGAAATTGAAGTTAAGTATGCAAGTGCGCTTTTAAGTGTTATGATATGTTTGAATTTAAATAAATTATCACGTTGTATCACTTATTAAATGTTCCCTATAAAAGATAATTCTTCTTAACTTAGGTTAAGCTTTCTAATAATCTTCTAAAAGATATGTTAATTCATATATTTAATTTTGTAACAATCATATAGTTTTAGACTTCATTTATTATTCTCGTTAAGAAAGAAAACGCTAACCATATTTTAATTACTTCTGTATAATAATACAATAAATTTGTTTTGCATCGTACAGTATGAAATATCTGAAAAAGAAACCCGTCCGCGATCTCACTGGCGATCAATTCTTAAAGCTTTCGATCGCCTCGGAGGATAAGTTATTGGAAATCAACATCAGCGAACAGATTGAAGGAAACACGGGGCCTAGTTACTTAGAAGAATTGAAACAATTATATCAAAAAGTAAGTTTTGTCTATGTATCTATTTTTTTTTTTAATTTGTATTATATATAAATAAGTTTAAAAATATTTTATAACTCCATTATCTACTTTACCTGTGTTTCAAATCTTAAGTAGATGAGTTTGCTTTGATTAAGTATCGACTCTGCTTAATTTTTTGTGTTATTTTAAGAATGAACGTCTGTCAAAATAAGGCCTGTCGTGGCGCAGAGGCACAAGCGTGTGACTGTAAACGTGACAGGTTGTGGGTTCGATTCCCACTCCAGGAAATGGAATTTTTCATTTCCTGGGTTTGGTAACAAGGCAAAGCGCGGCGTTGAGTTCCGCCATTCAGCATGCAATGCGTCAATTCGGCGGAAAGTGGGGCACGGAGTGTCTTAAAACTAGGTTCCTTCTGCCTACCCTGCTATACGCGGGATACAGCGTGAAACTATGCATGTATGTATGTAAGAATGAATGTTTAACATTAAAATATTGTTAATATATGAATATACTTTCTTAATATTTAATTTACTTCACAGTTTTGTTAATGCTTAACAAATTTTAGGACGAATTTGCCGCAACAGTACAAGCGTGGAACGAATTGCGAGCAGAGGCTGTCACTCTCGCACTCACTAAAATAGTCATGCCTGAGCTTAGAAGAGAACTGCAAGCGGTTCTTTTACAGGAGTCTAAGGAATATGTGTTGAAGTAGGTTGTGTTTATTATTGTAGAGTTTAAAAAAACAATCTAAATATATTTATCATCTAATCATCATCATCATCATCATCAGCCGGAAGACGTCCACTGCTGGACATAGGCCTCCCTCATACAACGCCATGTAGCACGACTGGATGCCTCCTGCATACAGCGCTTTCCCGCAATTTGGACTAGGTCGTCGGTCCATCTAGTAGGGGGCCGTCCCACGCCACGCCTTCCGGTTCGTGGTCGCCACTCGAGAACCTTTCTTCCCCATCGGTTGTCGGTTCTACGAGCGATGTGGCCCGCCCATTGCCACTTCAACTTGCATATTTTGAGGACTATGTCGGTGACTTTCGTTCTCCTACGGATTTCTTACGCAGGGAAACCCCGAGCATAGCCCTCTCCATAGCTCGTTGAGTGACTTGAAGCTTTCTAATGAGGCCAACAGTAAGAGACCGCTTCTCAGTGCCAATCATCTAATATATTTGAGTATTTTGAATGGTAAAGGTCGATTTCATGATTTCAAATATAGAGCGGAATTTCATTTAATTAAAACCAAGTGCTCATTCATTGTATGTTCGCTTCGATACTGTAAAATCGATTTTTGATTCTCGATTTTTGTAAAAATTTTTAAATTATGTAATAATTTTCTAGATGCTGTCGTCGTAAGCTTTATGATTGGTTGAAGGTAGCTCCGTATGAATCCAGAGTGTCCGATGATGATGATGACGAGTGGGATACGGCCAATGGTGAGTAAAATTATTTTAAAGGGAACTTTTTATCACAATAAAGTATTGGTTTCTTGTGATATAAAAAAATATATTGAATTGATTAAATGAAATAGTAAATAATTTAGTCGTGTCTGTCGTAATCTAAACAACTTTGAGAAACATGTATCAGCTAAATTGTCCTTTTAATTTTTTGCTCATCTTGATCTTTTTTTTTAACTTCACGTTGTATCCCGCATATAGCGGGGTAGGCTGAGGGAACCAGAGAATCTAGTGTTAAGACACTCCATTCTCTTTCAACATTTCCGTTCCCCACTTTCCGCCAAATTGAGGCATTGCGTGTTGAGTGGCGGAACTCAACGCCGCGCTTGATCATTTTGATTTACATGTATTGTATTCTTGTATACATAAAAGATATGATCTAGCTGAAACTCAATTTTCTCTATCTGTACTTTTGTATTTGTAAGTAGAGAATCTGCAATCCTCTGTTTTTTACGGATGTTTGATAAATTTTGTTATTCTATCTGTGGGTGTCGGTGCTGTTTGAGCATAAACTTAATTAGAATAAGTTGATGTAACATAGACAAAAAAATAGTCCCGCTGAGTTTCTTGCGCCGGTTCTTCTCAGGTCTGAGGCATTAAATTTAGTGAACCGGTGGTAAATTATTTGACGTTCAAAAAATGAAGCTTGTAACTTGTTATTTTAAATAAAATAATTAGAGTTTGAGTTTGATATGAGTCGTTTCGTCGCAATGTTGAGGTCTGCGAGTAATGTCGCTGGCGTACATCCCGGACCGCGCGCACTGCGCGTTCGCGTGCGTGGTGGCGGGCGCGGAGCTGGCGGACCACCTGCGCCTGCCGCACGTGCTGTGTCGCCGCAACGCCTGGGACGTCGCCGAGCGCCGCAACAAGGAGGCCGACATGGCCGCGCTCAGACGGTCAGTGCCGCAAGTGCTCGTCCGGACCCTACCACACTAGGGGACGTTTCATTATTATAAGCTACTTTTTATTTTCATTTCCGACCTATTTACAGTTTCAGTTTTTTTTTTAACTTCACGCTGTAACCTGCATATAGCAGGGTAGGCAGAGGGAACCTGAGAACCCAAAAGACGTTCCGTTCTCTTACAACAATTTTGTTCCCCACTTTCCGCCGAATCGAGGCAATGGGTGCTGGCGGAACTCAACGCCGCGCTTTGCCTTATTATCAAACCCAAATTTTGCAAGAGGGAGAAAAAGTATATAACTCCTCCAAATAGGCTAGTTTTAATCGATTACGAATTTTTGCATTTTTTTGTGACTTACGTTGTTTCTGCACTCACCAATTTAATTGTTACTATTTCTTAACTTAGAATTGTCTATATTTGTTGTTCTTGTTAAGTTGACACGATGAGTCGTTAACACATCTAAGTCTTCTTAGAAAATCGAATGCATTAAATGCGCCTGTTCTTGCAAATAACAATAGTTTTTGTTTCATCAAAATCGACCTAGGATTTCAGAAATCAGAACATACTAAAGTGAACATTTTTAAAATTAGCGTTCCGTCGATATCGCCTGGTGACGTCACGTGGCAATAGGTTGTATCTCCTTACGCAGGTGGTGCAGTGTGCGGTGTGGCGGTGTGCGTGTTGTTACAACGTACATGTATGTAAGTGTGCAAGCTGCGTGTCGCCACGTGACGTCACACAGTAGCGCGACCGAGGCTGCACTTTAACGCTTAATATCTCAGTCATTTTTGAAGATAAAAAAAAAAAAATAGATTCTTTTCAGATTTTCTTCATTTAACTTCTAGTTAGATATGCTGTTAGCTAAAAACATTGGTGTGACTTATTGGCTGACTAATAGAAACTTGTGTACATATTATATCCTTCTTTCAATTGAAACTTAAACATATTTCCTCTATTATTTTAACTTAAAAATATATGATATTGACTCGACAACTACTGGGTTATTTGTCATACAGTACAATTTATTGGGAGAATATGAATTATTGAATATATTATTTCTTAAAATAATTGAATTTGGAAGTTTAATTATTTATTATTTAATGTATAATCGCCAGGTTTATACTACGTAAGAGGCCTCACGTGATAGTAATAGGCGGTGAATCTCGTGAGGCTCTCAACATAAAGGCGGATGTAGCCGAGTGCGTACAGCAATTGGTAGAAGACGAACAGTTCCCAAGGATCCCCGTCGAAATAGCAGATAACACTATTAGTAAGATATACAGCAACAGTATTAAAGGACGGGTAAGTTTCTTATTAAATAGGTACTATTATAGCTTTGAAATTTTTTTTCTGCGTTTTGAGTAATATAAAAAAAATGTTGTATTACAGAATGACTTCAGAGAGTATCCAGACACATTACGGCAGGCGATTTGCCAAGCCCGGTTATTACAAGATCCCCTAATGGAGATATCACAACTGTGTGGACCAGACGAGGAAATATTATGTCTTAGATACCACCCCTTACAAGACCATATAGCCAAAGAGGACTTACTAGAAGGCATTGAACTGGAATTTGTGAACAGAGTAAATGAAGTTGGTGTAGATGTTAATGAAGCAGTGTTAACCGGACGGGGGACTGAATTATTACAGTTTGTGTGTGGCTTGGGTCCAAGGAAAGCTCAAGCTTTAATAAAATTATTCAAACAAACTAACCAAAAGCTAGAAAATAGAACGCAATTGGTCACTTTATGTCATATGGGTCCAAAAGTGTTCATAAATTGCTCAGGTTTCATCAAAATCGATACAAGCAGCTTGAGTGATGGTACTGAATCCTATATAGAAGTATTAGACGGATCTCGAGTACACCCTGAAACTTATGAGTGGGCAAGGAAAATGGCTGTGGACGCCTTGGAATATGAAGATGAAGACGCAAATCCTGCTGGAGCATTGGAAGAAATTTTGGAAGCACCAGAGAGATTAAAGGATCTCGATTTAGATGCCTTTGCTGAAGAGTTAGAGAGACAAGGCTTTGGTAATAAGAGTATAACGTTATATGATATTCGAGCAGAATTGAACTCAAGGTATAAGGATCTTAGGGTACCTTATCGGTCGCCAACCGCTGAGGAGTTATTCGATATGTTAACAAAAGAATCGCCTGAGACGTTCTTTGTAGGAAAAATGGTTTTGGCATCTGTGATAGGCATCACTCATAGGAAACCCCAAAGAGAAATGCTGGACCAAGCTAACCCTGTAAGAAATGACGAGACTGGCCTATGGGAGTGCCCCTTCTGTCATAAAAATGACTTTCCAGAATTATCTGAGGTAATTACGATAGTGTATTGTTTTCTATTTTTATTTGTAAACTTGTTGTTTGTATTTCTAATTTAAAAGTATTACAAAGTATTCAAAAGTGATATAAAGTATCGCATTAGGTTCCGCTATTCAACGCCTAATGGCTCAATATCGAAAACCATTTTCGATATTGAGCCATTAGGTGTAACTAGGCTACAGCTAGACTCTAAATCCTGTAAAATGATGTATTATATATGTGAAGTTAAAAGAAAAAAATATTTATATTAATATTATAATTTTTCATATTAAAGGTATGGAACCACTTCGACGCTGGCGCATGTCCGGGACAAGCGACGGGAGTGCGTATCCGCCTCGACAATGGACTATCCGGCTACATACACATTAAGAACCTCTCAGACAGACATGTCACAGACCCGACCGAGAGAGTGCGGATAGGACAGACCATACATTGTAGGATATTGAAAATAGACGTGGAGAGGTTTTCCGTAGATTGTTCGTCGAAATCGTCTGATTTGTCAGATAAAAATAATGAATGGAGGTAAGAATTTTTTTTATTTTTTCTAGACATATCTATAACTAGCGACCCGCCCCGGCTTCGCACGGGTGGACATTTATTTTTTAAGCTCTCTGAAAAAAAAATTCAGTAAATTTACTCGATTTGGCCGCGTCTGCTACGCACGCACGCACCACGGCACTGAAAGCAGGTTGACACGCGGCAACCTTTGACGATAATATGATCAATAAACATAGGCTAATAATTTTAATTACTTTATCCTATGGAAAAGTGGTTATAATGGCTAAAATATAAAAGTTCGGTTTATACTATCGCGGACTTTTTTGTAGGCATTGTTGAGTTCTACAACTTTTCTATAGAAGTCAACCATACATCTCTAACCATTTAGGCAGCGTTCGCGAGAATCGTTAACGTACGGCAGTTTTTTTGTCGACTTACTCCGCAATTTTCACTACCACGAAAAATCCTATATATTTTCCGGGATAAAATATAGCCTATACGGATTCGGAAGAATCCCTCTAAGTAATGGTAGAAGAAATTTTGAAATCGGTCCAGTAGTTTTTGAGCCTATTCAATACAAACTTATAAAAATACATTCAAAAATACAAAGGTTTCCTCTTTATAATATTAGTATAGATTAATATTCTTCTACTCAGAAAATCATAAACTAGATTTTTTTCAATAGAATATGGCTTATACACAAAATAAAATTGTATTTTGTAACTTCTATTTAAATGATTATAATATTTTTACTACTGTTTAATTCCAGGCCGTCTAAAGATCCATATTACGATCAAGAATCTGAAGACAAAGACGTACGTAAAGACACTGAAGCAAAACAAACTAAAGAACGTATGCAGTATGTAAAGAGGGTCATAGTCCATCCGGCTTTTCATAATATAAGTTTTGCTGAAGCTGAGAAGCTCATGGAGAATATGGCTCAAGGAGAAGTTATTGTTAGACCCAGTAGTAAAGTATGTATATAAAATAATATCTAGCTTTACTTGTACAATAAAATAAATCTAACTGTTGTACCTTTTAGAGCACTACTGTAAAGCTTTAAAATAAAATAATATGTTTAGCTTTAATATAGAGTGGCATTAATCAAAACCTTAATATTACAGGGTTCTGATCACCTCACTGTGACATGGAAGGTGGCAGAAGGCATATGCCAACACATTGACGTAAGAGAAGAGGGTAAAGAAAACGCTTTCTCTTTGGGTTTGTATTTATTTAATTTTAAATATTATGATTATTACAACAAAAGGTATGTGTAAATTAAGAATTATACGTTTTTAAACTAGGTCGGAGTTTATGGATACAGGGATCGGAATTCGAAGATTTGGATGAAATCATCGCTCGGCACGTGACGCCCATGGCGGGACACGCGCGCGACCTCATCGCATACAAGTACTACAAAAACCTCGGCGGCATGAGAGATAAAGCCGAAGAGATTCTCAAAGAAGAGAAAGCGAAGAATCCTAATAAGATTCATTACGTCATATCCGCGGCTAAAAATCATCCCGGGAGGTTCCTACTATCCTATCTGCCCAGATCGAGATGCACCCACGAGTACATATCCGTGACGCCCGACGGGTACAAGTTCAGGCAGAGAATGTTCGACTCGCTGGGAGGGCTGCTCAAGTGGTTCAAGGAGCACTTCCGGGAGCCGCCGCCGTCCGGCACGCCCGCGCAGCGCACGCCCGCGCCGCGCACGCCGCACGGCCTCGCCTCCGCCATGTACCACACGCCCGCCTTCCACACGCCCGCGCACACGCCCGGCCCCGCCTACGTCAACACGCCCTACACGCCCTCCGCGCAGACGCCCTACATGACGCCCTTCGCCGCCACGCCGCGCCAGCCCGACTTCCTGGCGCCGCCCGCCGCCGCCGCGCGCCACAAGCCCGCGCCGCTCTACGCCGAGCCCTCCGACTGGCAGAAGGCGGCCGAGGACTGGGTGCGCCACCGCTCCGTGCGCGACACGCCCGCCTCGCCCGCCACGCCCGCCACGCCGCGCACCGACTCGGGCCGCGCCTCGCGCTCCACCCCGCGCCACGACGTGCGCGGCACGCCCCGCCACGACGCGCGCAGTACGCCGCGCCACGACGCGCGCACGCCGCACGGCCACGGTCACGGCCACAGTCACGGCCACGGTCACGGCCACGGACACGGGCACGGGCACGGGCACGGACACGGGCACAGCTCGGGGCGGTCGTCGCGCGCGCACTCGGTGCGCTCGACGCCGCACACCAACACGTCGCCGCGCTCCATGTCGCTGGGCGACGCGACGCCGCTCTACGACGAGAACTAGACCAAGACTGAACGATCACCGGATACGTTTTTATTTTTGTACCAATACGCCTCGCGCGCGCATAGATTTTAACGCAGGCTCCTCCTTCGACCACATATTAGTCAGTGCCGTTAGTGAGCGAAATCATTCAAACGTATGATTTACCGTATGTTTAGCGTTAACTGCGTCTAAGCTTGCTGTGTATATATAAACATTCACGGGAATAATCGTTTTATATTAGATTTACTGTACTCTCTTTCTATACTGTTTCTTGTTCTTTGTGCGGAGCTCTGATTTTCTATAAAATGATAATAACTTCCTGACTTAGCTAAATCAATTAACACAGAGGCCTCAATAGATAGCAAAGGTTATGTAGAGGATTTTAATAAATCAATGTAGTGCCACGGAGCACGTTTATTTTGTTTTGTCCATAATATTATACAATTATGATCTTATTTATTATTTTCACATTGAATTGAAATTAGGCAATAACAATTGTATCTATATATGATTTTTAATCTACCAACCGGTCGGTAGTGTGCTTATATTTTTGATTACGTAAGTGAGAGGTAACCAGAATGATATTACAGCTCATAAAGAAAACAATAGAAATAAATGCCTTACAGACGGTTAGTGACAACAAATGCGTAATGTACTCTGCGTTTAATTGCGGGAAACTAATAAAACATTATGACAAACTTTTTGTGATTTTTTATTGAGACACTACATATACTGCCTTTTAATAAAGAAAAATATCTGTGACTGCAGCCTAAAGCGTTAATTCCAAATTAGTGAAAAACGAGTTTAAAAATTTATCTAAAAAAAAGGTTAAATTTAACCTAGATATTTACCTTAAACGCATTGACAGATGTTGACAGAATTAGATAAATACTTCAAAATCTAAATTAATTATGGCAAAATTAGAAAATTGGTAAACCCCCCAATATTTTTGGATTTAATATTCTTTATCTGCAGCCACATGTATAAAAGTCTCCAAGTGATCATTGAACTTACAACTATAGTAGAGCATCAAGCAACATAGTTCTAAATGAGTTTCTGATTTTCTTTAATTTCGATACTCCTCCACTTCTTAAAATAACCTAAAATTATTAATATTAAATTTTGGACGGCGGAATTAAATTTGGTAACTGAAATTCTGTACATAAAGACATCTACAAGTATGAATCCATAACTAACACCTAACACGTCTCTACTTGTAAAGACTTCAAAATTTAACCTCAAGACATATTCAATTAAACTTACAAAAATAATTGAATAAAATCAGTATGCTTTATCCTGAAAAACTAACATGTCTACGAAAAATAGAGTGATTATTTGTAAATACATAGTTTTTTTTTTAAATCAACTAGAGGATGCCAGAAGGAGTTGCTGGCGAATAATATTTTGTTTAATCCTTTCATGTATGCTATAATTTCTATAAGTTTTAAAATTATTGAAAACTTACTTACGATAAAGCGCTGCGGAGATTTTTCACGCTGCAAGGGATAAGGTGACATATGCAAAATATGCGAAGCTGACTGCCAAACTTGGAAAGCTCTAAAAGAAAAGAAAGAAAACTATTATAAAAACTATAAAATGAGTAAGTCATATGAAATTTATCTCATAAATATCATTTTGTTTGGTGGTAGGAGGTTCGTCCTCCGTCTGGCTCGCGACCACTATCATGTCAAAGACGAACCGCCAAATATCTTATGAAGTGTTCCGGTTCGATGGCATGTAAGCCAGGTTTTCCCCATTCCCACCCATCCCTTCCCCAAAATGTGGTGGTTCCGAGAACGGAATACTACAATGTCCTTCTCTTCCATCTGTATCCTCTAAGTTGGCAACGCATCTACAACATCTCTGGTGTTGTAGATGTTCATGGGCGAAGGTATCCACTTACCATCAGGTGGTCCTTCTGCTCGTTTGCCATCCGTTATCCATAAAAAAAAAAAAAAATAAACTATAAAAAATATTGTACCTGTAAAAAAAAATATTAAATAGATATTTCTTGTATGTCAAAGGTAAAAATTAGAACTATCAGAAATCATTTAAATAAATAATAATAGTCTAGAGACGCGGCTGCATGTCCAGGCAACTTGCGATGCTGCACCTAATAGTTACATAAACCGTTTGTAGTTATTTTAAATCCTTCATAACTCAATTATTAATATGAAATTTGCATTATATATTAAAATACACATACTAAGCTAAAAAATTATTTAGTTATAAATTTTAGGATTATCCACAGAATAAATATTAATCAACAACAACACAACACAAAATATTAATCAACTTTTCTTTCATTCACGTGATTGATGTGCAAATATTTATTTGACTTTAAAATATATGTCGTCACCGTCTCATTTTTTCATTTTTATTTTCTAATAATTTTTGTTAACTTATTTGAAATATATATAGATTAAGCTATTAAATGTAATAATTAACTGAAATAATTCTGTTTTTTTAGGTGTAATATGAAATAAATTAGGTGTGTAAATACTTTTTTACCTACTGTATATATATCGCAATTCTTTTATCGGTGATGCCGACAACCATGTTTATTTATATATTAATATTAAGATTATTGTTGAATTTGATAACTTTTTTCATATTTATGTTTTTGATAAGGTAGAATATTTTATAATATTGATTTAAATTCACAAAACATTTATTTAGATAAAGAAACAATAAATTTTTTTATAAAATCGCGAACTTGATATTTGAAGGTTGTATAAATTATGTTTTTATTAATAAGCCTGCCTTAAAAAAATTGTATTGGTACTTTTTTGTTTATGTCCTTCAGTGTTATTTTTTTGTATAAACGATATTTTAATATCAAGTCTACTTAACTTCCCTTTGTTATTATTATACAAAAATAATTAAGAAATATTATTAACATAATTGGCTGCACTTATTACATATTTTCAATATAAGTATTTCCACCATCACAATAAAAGTCAATCTGTCTCTATTCCCCACGAAATGCAGTATGTGGAGACTGGTGTGAAGATGAAAGATACATTTATAAAAACAACCTAAATAAAACAATAGACAGCTGTGAATTATTCAGATTAATAGTTTGTGTTGTATGTAGGTATGTATGTAGTTTTATGTATGTATAAACAGATGTACTATTCTTAAATTTAAAAATTGAGTAGCGTCTCTTAAGCAACTTCACGCTGTTAAATCACGAAGCAGTCGTTTGTCAAAACTAACACTTGAAAGCCATAGCCATAGCAAAAGCCATAGCAAAAGCCATAGTCTCGCCAATCATCAAGAATCGAATGCGCTCGACCATCAACAAGGGGTTAGACAAATAGCCTGACACTACTATGCATTCTAGCATTCCGAGACGTAATAACATAGCACTCCTCATAAGAAGGCCTCTAAAACATACTTTGAATCGCATAAGACATGATAGCTTCGCGTACAACCATAAGAATTCACTTAAGCCAGATATTTCAGCGTAAGTAACGCCAAGCAACATTTGTTTATCGATCAATCAGATCCATTATATGTATCGCCCCTACACATATATCTATATTATTAGACTTTCCTTCATACAAGAAGCGTGGCAGTTTCCAATTTAACGCAATATATCTTCTTTTTTTTTAACTTCACGCTGTAACCCGGATATAGCAGGGTAGGCAGAGGGAACCAGAGAACCTAGTGTTAAGACACTCCATTCTCTTTCAACAATTCCGTTCCCCAATTTCCGCCGAATTGAGGCATTGCGTGTTGAGTGGCGGAACTCAACGCCGCGCTTTGCCTTGTTACCAAACCCAAGAAATGAAAATACTAAATTTTACATTTCCTGGAGTGGGAATCGAACCCACAACCTGTCGCGTTTACAGTCGCACGTTTGTGCCTCTGCGCCACGACAGGCGTTACATCTTATATCTTATTATATGCATTTAAATTACATATTTTATTTATATTTCGATAAGTACAAATATATGTATCGTTACAATGTCTCATGAATAAAAGTTCAATTATTTAAGTAACATTAGTGTAACTGTCAGTATTAAACTGTGTTTTGTTCGAACTAAAAGTGTATGGTAGTGAAAATGCCAAATGACCAAGAAGCGGGATTTAGGTCTAAGGAGACGTGGAGAATTATGAAAAATGTGGTCATCATCAGCATAGCCTTTATGGTACATTTCACTGCTTATAGTGTAAGTATTTTTTTTACGATTATTTATTCTTTTCACATATCTCCTACAAGCGTCTTGATGGAAAAATTAGACGTAAAAAAAGTTAAGCGTTAAAGAATCAGGAATTGAAAGAATATAAATATCCTCGCCGTAGCGCAGTTTTCTAGGCCTTGCCTCGGTCAAGTAAGACAATGTAAATAGGACCTAGTACTTATCATATAACTTTTTTTTTTTTTAACTTCACGCGTATCCCGCATATAGCGGGATAGGCAGAGGGAACTAGAGAACTTAGTTTTAAGACACTCCATTCTCTTTCACCATTTCCGTTCCCCACTTTCCGCAAAATTGAGGCATGGCGTGTTGAGTGGTGACTCAACGCCGCGCTTTGCCTTGTTACCAAACCCAAGAAATGAAAATACTAAATTTTACATTTCCTGGAGTGGGAATCGAACCCACAACCTGTCGCGTTTACAGTCGCACGCTTGTGCCTCTGCGCCACGACAGGCGTTCATGTTTATGTGAAAGGTTAATTATAGGATGGTAGTAAATGAGATCACCCGACTGGTAATTGGTTACTTTTTGAGTATTTTGGGGTAGTGGTGACCTATGTCTATAACAAATTGTGTATAACACAAGCGGAAAACGAAATACAGGTTGTATCTTTTTTCTTTACTTATTTGACTAGATGCGATTTTTTTTATTGGAATTTGGGTTATATTTAAGTCCCACCGAAATGCAAAACCATGGCTTACGTATTTTTATTACTTTTAGGGGGCAGCAAGTCTCCAAAGTTCTATCAATGCTGAAGAGGGTTTGGGCACGGCGTCTCTAGCTGCTGTATACGCGGGTCTTATGTTCTCCAACATATTTTTACCAGTAGTCATCATTAAGTGGGTGAAATAATTGATAATATTTTTATAAATTAGCATTGTTGCCTTAACTCATTAAGTGAGTTGAATAATTGA
The DNA here is from genome assembly GCA_033558755.1 of Philaethria dido. Lineage (NCBI taxonomy): Eukaryota > Metazoa > Arthropoda > Insecta > Lepidoptera > Nymphalidae > Philaethria > Philaethria dido. The sequence goes on along the minus strand of JAKGSA010000331.1, from coordinate 12,278 downwards.
TAATAAATTTATATATTAGCATTTTTACCGCTGCCACTATATTAACTAAATATATTTTACTCATTAATTAGGTATAATATAACCATAATTACGTATGTATTGTATTTTTTGCTCTATCTTCCTAAATAGCGCAAATCCGTCGTTATACATTTCAGACAACTCACCCGTTGTCGTAACCATTCGTAAACCGTATGTATTTTTGAGGCAATTTTGGCATATAGCAGTTGCCTGCGTAAAAATTGTGTGAAATTGGGAACTACCAGAGTGAAGATGATGTTTAAAGCGAAATAGGAGAAGCTTTTATGAGTGAAAGAAAGAATAGCCGGCGGTGTACAGGGAATCTGAACTCAATCATGAAAACAACTGATGTATTTGCTTGTTCGTCACTATCTGGTGGAATGATTGCTTTGTCACAAAGAGCTATTTAAGATAAGAATAACCAACAATCAACAACGCCTTTTGTTGGTCAACCCCAAAGGCTACGATACGGAGTAACATTTCAGCATAGAACCTGGTGAGTCTTCAGAAGAATCTATAGCGGATTCCTCTGGGGCTGGTACCTTAAAGACTAATATGCTAAAATTGATTATTGCAGAGATATTTCTCTAACTTCACGGATCTAGGTATATGATTACCGTTACACTTTGGGAAACAAATGAAGATGAAATTAGAGTTTTGATTAGCATACTTGCTAACTTTGTCTAAAGATGAGCTCTTTAATCGGTCGATTATCACATGGTGTTTCTGTTTAGACTCACGATCGATTCGATTATTTCATAATATATAAGTATTGAATTGTTAAAAATAAGTAACTTAACATCCTATACATGTTTCACTAAATACACCGGCATGCATAAAAAAAAACCGACTTGCCTAAATATATACCGGCTTCCCTAAATATATTCCGGCTTCCCTAAATATATATAGCGGCTTTCATAAATCTACCGGCTTACCTTTTTAAAATTCTCACTCCTCGTCACTGTTAAGTTAACACTTGTATAATGCTTATTCTTTTACCTGTTGCGTTAAATAAATTTCACTTTTGTCGATACGAATTGTGTCTACATTTGTTATATTCTTTAATATGTTTCAGTATTATGTGTTTAAATTTTTATAATTTTTTCAAGGACACCAGCTTCCCTCTGCTACCACGCTTTCATCATGTAAAGTTGTCTGCGTTTTTCTTGCCTATTCTGTAATAAATCAAGACATACATATATATGAATTTTTAATTTTTTTTTATAATAAGGAAGAAAAAAAGCAGTTTCTAACTATTTGTCTTGTCATAGCGAAAAATTTGGAATAATTAAATATTAACCTTTTCCTAGAGAATATCGTACATATTCCGCCACAGTGTCCATGAAAATAACTAAATATCTTGAAAATGTTATTTAAAATTAAATTATACTATTTTCAGATGGCTCGGTACAAAATGGACGATATCCTTATCTTTTATCACGTACATGCCATACATCGCTGCACAACTGTATCCTCGCTTCTATACTCTGATCCCAGCAGGTCTCATTGTGGGATTGGGCGGAGGACCCCTTTGGTGCGCTAAATGCACTTATTTGTCTGTGGTAGGTACAGTAAAAAAATATTTTTTATTTAATCAATATATATTAAAGTCTTCCGTTACCGAGTCACTGACTGACAACGCACAGCCGAAATTAGGGGAGCATTAAAAGAGGGTTTGGCGAAATCCCTACAGGAACGACATGAATAGGATTATTGTTTTACATTCGAAACGGCGGTAGATAGTAATGCAATGAAAATTGCGAGTGACAACTACGTGATGTATATTTTTTTTAGCTTCACGCTGTATTCTGCACATAGCAGGATAGGCAGAGGGTACCTGAGAACCTAGTGTTAAGATAGGATAGGATATAAGAGCGAGGTAAAGAAAATACTAAATATTATTTAATATTTTGATTTCCTGGAGTGGGAATCCCACAACCTATTATGTTTACAGTCACACGCTTGTGCCGCTGTGCCTCATACAGGACAGTAATGTCTGTAGCCTGTACTATGTAGTACTTATTAATTAGTCATTAAAAATAATTTGTATGTTTAAATGATATAAGAAAAGAGAATTCATTCGCGTTTTTTTATTTGTCACTATCGACACACCACGCGGGCGTGCAATTTTAAATTAGTAACTGATTTTAATACCAGGGAATAAAGAAATAAATATTTTGCTTTATATCGTTAAAGTGACTTTTATTTAAATATTGTTTATATTTTTTAGGTTTCAGAATCTCATAGTAAGATATCGAATATATCGGCAGAGGCGTTGTTGGTTCGATTCCTGGGACTGTTCTTCATGATCTTCCAGTTAAATCAAGTTTGGGGAAATTTAATTTCTTCTTTAGGTGATATTTCTAGTTTTTTAACATTTTGCAAGGAAAAAATAGTAAATATAAATTTATTTTTTTAATATATTCTGTACCTATATTATAATTATAGCGTACTAGTGGCGTGGGGTGAAAATGTTAGTTAGGCAAGCCGGTAAATTAAGGGAAGCCGATGTATATTTAGGGAAGCCGATATATTTAGGGAAAGTGGTATATATAGGTATTTAGTAATTTCACTATCAAATTTTGGCGAAGACCTTTTTTTGTTTAGGTCTATAAGATGTCAGAGTTTGTTTTTTAGAGCTCATACTTATACTTTGAAAAGTTAGGCAATTCGGTGAGAATCGAATTGTATGGACGCCTCGCCACTGTAACGTACTAATTATTAATTATCAACAACTTCAAATGTTTTAATTAGGTAGGTATATTGTTATCAAGATAGAGTTGTATGCCAAAAATGTTTAAGTTTTCAAAATATCTTATTCATCGTAAAAATAAAAAGAAAAACAACATAAATAAAAAAAATACACGTTTACCTGGTAAATACGATGCGTGCGATCCGATAAGTACTTAGCCTAAAAAAGAAAAAAATGAAAATTTTGGAAAAGTTTTGAGTTTTTCAACACAGACTCCTTTTAGCTCGATATACTAGATACAGCGATGATCCTACTTCTTTGACCGTTCGGAAATTTACGTTTTCTGAAGGTCTGCAAAATAGGCCTCCTAGAGAAGATAACCTCATCATTCAACTTAAATCGCTCCCAGACGTGAGCCATTTTTAAGTTAAGAAACAAAAACAAAAACCCTGTGGTACAGAGCCGAATCTGAAAAATAAAATGAATGTAACAGCAATTTGTATTTTCGCGATTTTCCTTCCAAAAACAAGAGCCGATTCGCTGACCGATATTGTATTTTACAATTTTTCTAAAAGCCGCAGATAATCTCGCTTCTGCACACTCTCAAAACTCAAGTATACGTTCGAATTTGCTAAAATTTTCACAGTAGCCATCAAGGAGAATGTACCTACTACACGGTAGTAAACTTTTCTTTTGACACTGGTACCACTGAGCGGTGAGGCTAAGTACTTATCGGACCACTCTCGTATATTAGAAGTGATTATTTAAGTGCATTGGAAACGGCTAGGACGGAGTGTCTTGACACAAGATCTCTCTGCCTACAGCTAAAAAAATAGTTTTTTTTTACCAAACTTCACAGTTTTACATAAAGCATAATACCATTTCAGTGTATAGTAACTTAGTACCATTTCAGTGCTCTCATCTAGCAATAACACGGCGGCAGTGACGACGATCAATGCCTCAATGATTCCTAAACTTTGTGGCGGCAATTTCCTCCCAAGTGCGGACGCAGGCGAGGTGCTACAACACCAACCACTTGAAAAAATACAAATGATTGCAGGTATGTTGTAAAAAAAAATTTAACAAAGTAAGAAAACTGAGTTCAAATGAAATTCACAAAAAAGTAAAATTATTACAAATACTTTTGAGTCATTCGTAATAATTTAATTACTCGTCAGATCTGAACTAAATTTAAATGTTACCACATCCAAGGCACAAGCTATAATATAATATAAAAAAAAGAATCATACAAATTGGTTCACCTATTAAAAAGGTATGCACAAACTAACCCACAAAAAAAAAAGGTGAATTGAAAACTTCCTCCTTTTTTGAAGTAGGTTAAATATTGTTATTAAACGCATCTTAAGGACACAAATAACAAGTCTTTTTTATAAGACAAAGTCTTAACGCATTCATATCGAAACCTCAGACGTAAAATATTATAACGTATTTTTTTCATATTTTTTTTTTTTATAAGAAAGATTTAACGTATTTTTTTCATAAGAATTGTTTGGTTATTCTATTTTATATTATATTTTTCATTATAATTTCTTTCTACATTACCAGGTATATATCTAGCGTGTATAGCCGGTGCTGCTGTCATTGTAGCGTTTGGAGTAGATTCTATGAAGAGGTATGAATTGTTATTTAATAAACTAACTTAATAAAAAAAAAGAAGTTGTCAAAATTTGTAAATATATAAGGAAGGACCAATGACAAGCATTTTTAATGTTATTTTAAAAAAAATAGAAATCGGTGTCTTGGTCAAAAGATTAGATAGAACGATTACGACGTCAACAATGGAACAGATTGATTTATTTTTGTTCATATTCACTTTGCCATATTCTTTAAAAAAAACAATTTACATTAAAAAAAGAACAAAAACTAATGCACTTCAAATAGTGTTCTCATTATCCTGATCATTCTAGTAAGAAGTGGAGTCACACATGTGCAAATAAGCAAATCGGACGAGAAGAAATTGATACGAGTGCTGTTTTGTGAAATACAGCTAAAGAAATAAAAGTAGTTCTTTACTATTATTATAACAAAACGTTCAATTTTTTTTTTTTTATGGATAACGGATAGCAAACGAGCAGAAGGACCACCTGATGGTAAGTGGTTACCTTCGCCCATGGACACCTACAACACCAGAGATGTTGTAGATGCGTTGCCAACCTAGAGGATACAGATGGAAGGGGAGGACAATGTAGTAGTCCGCTATCGGAACCACCACATTTTGGGGAAAAGATGGGTGGGAAAGGGGAAAACCTGGAAAAAATGACAACTATTTAATTTTTAATTAGAAATGTGTAGTAAATAGTACTTTTACTTACCTAATATATATAAATTCGTTTTCAGATACAGCTCAGGTCGTAACGACACGGGGTCAGATCTCTCGGGTATCTCTTTGTTAGTGGTTACACTAAAACTTCTAATAGAACCCAACCAATTGATGTTGGTCATCATCAACGTATTCGTGGGTATGCAGCAAGCGTTCTTTGGAGCTGATTTTACTGCGGTATATTAACCAATATATCATTATTTATATGTATGAAATTATACTTTTGATTGAAAACGGTTTGAGTCTACATTCTTTATTCGCACAGCGAAGCTATGGAACTCATTGCCGGCTACTGTTTTTCCTAAGTCTTACAATTTGGGGGTCTTCAAATCAAGAGTCATTAGGTTCTTTCTAGGCAAACGTGTATCACCGTAGACCGCATTAATGCTTACCATCAGGCTTTAAGGTGGTCAAACGTTAGCCTATCAAACATAAAACATAATAAAAAGAAAAGAAAGAGACGTACTAGACTTGAATAATTTAATAAGTTGACTTGCATATACATTTATTAAAATATCAATAGGGATTAGGATTGCCTTATTTATAGGTCGAATAAATGACTAAGCTAGAGAAAAGTCAAGCAAATCAAAAACTTAGTACAAATGCATGGTACGAAATTATTTGAGTAGGTTTTAAAAATACAGTTATATCGTCAATTAATATAATAACTGTCTTTTGTATAATTGTATAATCACCTTAAAAAGGCAGTTGTGCTGAAAAGAGCACATAGAAACATAAGACAAGTTTTTAAAATTTGCAATATTAATTTTCCTAATAAAACAATTTAATAATATATCTCGTTCAAGATAAAAAATGGCAATGCTGTATTAAATACTATCGGAAATTATTTAAAGCGACTTAGTATAAGAGAGTTTTAGTATTCAAATTATATTAGGCGCTTAGATATTCAACACGCAGTGCCTCGTCCTGTCTTTTGGCGGAAAGTGGGGAACGAAAATGTTAAAGAAAATGAAATGTTGTAAGACTAGGTCCTCGAGTTCCCTCTGCCTAACCTGCCATGAGTGGAATACAGCGTGAAGCTTAGATATTCTAAAGCTGTTTAACAGTATACCTGGTAAAATTATCATTCATAATTTTCTATAAGTCAATAATTGAGAATTTTATAATTATTGTAAAATGTACAATTTTTATAGGCATTTGTATCGTGTTCTATCGGCACTGGTACAGTGGGGTTTGTGATGATGACGTACGGTATGGCAGACGCTATAGGTTGTGTGGTTACTGGATATTTAGCTAAAGTAAGTGATTTATTATATTTTCCCGTTCGCACGACTCTCGCAAGCCGAGGTTCTAGTCCCGCAGGGGACGCCCTTGCGCCTGTCGGCATCCTCTCGAGCCAGCCACATAGTGCTTGCATTTTGCAGCGACTGAGCACTCTCAAATAGGGTCAACAGCATTTCTATCCGTTCGAAATAAAAAAAAAAAGAAAAAATATATATATTAACTTTGTATAATGAGTCATCTTTACATTTTTCAATTATCAAATATAAAATTTTAAAAGTACCAAGTATTTTTTTTATTCCAGGTAACAGGTCGACTTCCACTAATATGTGTAGCTTTTATAATTCACTTCGGCTTGTTCATGTCGTTGCTAATGTGGCGACCGCAACAGGGCCAGGCATACGTTGTGTTTATTATAGCCATACTGTGGGGGCTATGTGATTCTATTTGGCTTGTCCAAATAAATGGTAAGACAGTGGACAGTGGTTACTATGAAAAGATTATATAATTAATTTTAAATAATAAAGATTGGATATAGTTTTTTATTGGAAACTGGTAACACATATGTTATTTTACATATGTTATTTTTCACATATGTTATTCATTATCCTTCAAAATGACGATTGTGAAGTGTATTTATACTTGATATTACAAATTATACATTTCCACGAATATTCGCCTTAGTTGGATTTTATACTCTCTTTCAGTAATAGAGTCGTTAACCTGTTAACTGGGGAATAAACTTTTGTTAATCCAGCTACAGATTGCAAGAACATGAAAATTCTTGACGCATCGTCAATATGATGGCATATATATAATCACTCTAATATTTAACAGATAAGAACAACGTAGAACGTAATGCGTTCAATATACTACGATTAATTTCCATGACGAAAAATGTCATCATGCCCATTGCAGTAGGCTTTTATTTATGACGAAATATTTCGTCATACCCAGCTAACAGGTTAAAGTACTCGTTTCTTTACCAACATGTATTTTACCTAAATATGTCAAAGAGATAGTAGTGTGTGCTATGTTTTCATACGTACTTATTATTACGTACGTTACGTATCATTGAACTTTTACGGGAGACAATAGAATTGTTAAAAATTCTTAAAGTAACTTGTTAAATATTAAAAATTTCATTCAAATGTGATCGAACCAAGCCGCCATGCGCAGATAGCGTCTTCACGCGACTGTGCTTAAATAATATTTTGTTAATTCAGTCATTTAACATGAAATTTATTGTTTTTCCTACAGCCTATTATGGAGTCCTGTTTCCGGATAGAAAAGAAGCTGCGTTTTCCAACTTCGGACTGTGGGAATCAGTGGGATATGTCATTGCGTACATTATATCATCGTATTTGAGGATGAGAGTTAAAACATATGTTTTGTTAGGCAGCATGATTGTTGGTAGTTTCTTTTACTTCATAGTCGAGTTTAGGGACAGGAAGTCTAAGAAATGCGAGATAAAACCCTCTGAATATATCAGTGGATTGGATAATACTGCGTATTTGCATTCAGAGTGATTAGTTCATAGAAAAGTTTTAATTAAACGTAATTCGATTTTGTTATATTTAAAATTAATTTTTTATATACAACATTTTTAATTAAGTAGGGTTACGGTTGAAACGCAAATAAAAATAAAAATACAGGATATTTTTGTGTTATTTCATATTTAATATTAAATTGGGAATTCCTTTATTTATATTAATCAAATTTTGAATTATTATATCACATTTTTTAAAGAAATATATTTTTTATAATAAGGTCTAGTTTTTTGCCGTCAAAAAAATGGCGGGTAGCCCCGGACACTTTATTCAGTGATGGATCAACCGCTCTTTGGCCTTGCAAACATCACAGTAAACAAATATTCAATGAACACAGTCGTTAAAAGCACAGTCTTGGTATTTCTGATAAGGCAATCAGAGTTTCATCAAATATTTCTTCGTGAAAAATTCATTCAGTCTCTTTTTCTCTAAGAAAGATTTTGGATATTTTTATATGGTTTTAAAATCTTTTAAGCTCCAACATGTTATTGTATTTCTATTTCATCTTTTTTATTGCTTATTTTTCTGTTTATCTTCTTCGCGACCGCGTCAATCGTGAAGTAAACTTGGTGGTACATTATATCTCTCTTCCATTCGTCTCGCTGAAAAATTGCATTTAATCCTACAAATTTTGCTTGTAAATGTTTCTGTCATTTAATTTTTCCTTTATTTTGCTCTTTCACTGGTTCTCTTCATGATTTCTGACATAATATCTTAGTATTTCTGCAACGATATTAATAACAAAGGTACTTCACCTATGTTATTACTATAGTTGCAGAAATATTTAACATATTTAAGATATTGGGGTACCAATTGAAGCACTCTCAATAAATTAGCAAAATTACATTACTGCAGTTCGAAGAAGAGTAAAAACAGTGTCCGGGGGTACCCGACAGCATAGTACTACCCGCCCGCTATCATGCAAAATTTTTGAACACAGCACTCCAAATGTATAATAATTGTTATAAATACTATTACAATCTTCAAATATATAAAATTTACTAAAACTATACATAGCAGACAAGTATAAAAATTTACTTATTGTACTTAATAGCCACCGATGAAATTTGACAGGAGCGACGAATTTTTTTAGGCGAAAATAAAACATTCATTCACGACTCAGCCTCCGCACCGCTATCAAACTACATTCGTTTCTACTCTAGAAAAAGCATCGCTACAATAACTCTTTGTCTAAGCAATGCCTTTAGTTTTTTAGAAATTGAGGTGTCCGGGGCTACCCGCCGTCCGGGGGTACCCGCCGTTGTCCTATTGACATCTTAGTAAGTGGCTCCTCGTGGAGATGGAGTGCGATTATTGGCAAGACGACCATCATTATGTTGTTAACGTAAAGTGAATAATGGACTTCACGCTACTTATATTCAAATTGACAATTTGAATAGAGACTCGAGCCCAAAATAGTTTATGATTTTCGCATTGTTGCGTACGTAGGTGTAGAGGTCGTATAACTTCAATACTGTTCTCCACTTCATAAAATATCCTAAAATTATTGGTATTAAATATATATTGGATGCCGAAATCAAATGTAATAACTGAAAATCTGTATTTAAGGACATCTACGAATTTTAATTCACAACTAAGTATGGTATCTTAGTAGCTAATATACCTAAGCTAACGCACGCCTCTAGCAAAGATTTAAAAATATGGTAAAGCCCCGAGATGTACAACCCGAACATATGTTTTTACAGGTGATCTCTTTATACGTCAGTTGTTCTATTGTACAATAATATAAATTAGATCTGTACCCATGTACATTTAAAAAAGTCTACAATTTTTTTATTTCTTATCAAATATTTTTAAACGTTTTAAATCATACACGAGTTTATTAATTAATGTAGACTAAAGATTATTTATGTATGTAAGTAACTCTAACAGTAAGATAATCCAAGGTAATATAACTCGCGATAGCCAACTGTATGTACAAACACTTCACGCACTGCTAATGTACTGAGAACTAAGATTTATTTTCAGATTGAAACGAAATATCATAATTGCAATGGTTGATTATTTTGATTTGATAAATAAATAAATATGTTACTGTACTCAAACTTAACTTTGAGTTATTGTTGCAAATTCTAGATACTTTAATTCATGATTCAGCACTAACATTTTTGGTTACTATGACTATTATATATGTAGTAAGAATATTTTTGATATTCCGCGTGTGCCTATATGGTATATTATTTGTTAGACGGCGAAACACGACGCCCTACCTTTCCTGTCTGTATTTTAGTTATTGCAAACATTTCCGTATTTCAATTGATAGGTGTATGGTACACTCAGGTACATATCAATTATTATACAACCTTCGTAAATAAAAAAAAAATATTAAGATCACGATAAACATAACAATAAATCCTACAAAATTGTATGCATAACAACAAAAACTAATAAAATATTACAATTATTTTACAATACGCAGGTACAATTTAAATTTTCAATTAAACTTATGTCGTGTCATCTTCATAATATCCATTCTTAAATTATATGTTTAGGCTGTAATGATCGTATATAATTATAAACAATAATATTTCAACAGCCTACCTTTGAGCCAGCAGTGCGTAGCTTGATGTACCTTAGATTCACAAGATCAGTCGATATTGTACCGGCATACTCGTAAGCCGTAGAAACGCGCGCGCAAATTACCCGCCATTTTAATTTTTCGATTGAGGGGTTTTTTTTTTTAAGTATTAGTTGTGTCTTACCTAAATGCTTAAATTTATACAGATTACTAGCAAACAGTTATTTTTTAAGAATATATTTTTAATTGATCCAACAATGTGGGTAAAAATATTGATTTGTTATTTTAATGGCTTTAACTGTAAATTCTTTTTAAAATATTTAATTTAACTCACCATTCTAAGTGATTGAAATTAGGGTGTAAATTTTAAACCAGTTTAGAGCAAACTTTTATGAGTCGTGATAAGCTTAACGCATTAAAAAATAAACGGGATTTTGATAAAAAACTCGTATACTAAAGTAATTAAAAGGAAGCATTTAATTATAAAAAATGTTCCAGTGAATTTTATTATACTGTTCCATAGCTTACCTTAATATAGCTTCTATCTGAAGTGGAGCACTTACGTAAGTCATTTTCTATCGTAAAAGTAATATAAAGTAATATTAAATAAGGCTATAAGCACGATAATTAAAATTATAAAAGATAAAGTAAAAAATTCATTTTTAAATTGCACGGGAAATACATGTTATTGTTTTTGTATGAAGAAAAGATCTTGTAAAATTTTTTATTTTTGTGTCGTAAAAATGAAATTGAATAAATTAAAATATTATTATAGGTATATTATATTGCATTTAAGAAATACTTATTCCATACTTATTTTACATAAAGTAATTTAAACCGGTTTTACTTTATCATTTAAGTCAAATTTAATAATGTAGGACTGAGGTGGCCTAATTTATTGTAGTTATTTTTTTAATTCAGTCGGATCAAGCTTTAATGGCTTTAAAATTATTGAAAATTTGTCTTAAATTATAAAACATAAAAAAAAATTATAGAAAATCTCTTAAATTATAAAAAAATATTGTACTACTATATTAAAAACATTTCAATATGTATTTCTTGTTAAGCGAAGGCGAAAATTTGTATGGATAAACATAGAATATTTAAAAATAAATAAAATAGATACAAAAATAAAGAAATAAGATAGATGACAAGTGTATGATGATTTTATATGCAGCGTCGACGAGTAGCTTGTGTAGTAGGTAGATGAAAATACAAATGGTTTGTACGGGTTCCTTGAACCCTGAACAACTTTCCGGAATTTGCATACAAATAAATTATTATAGTAAACAGCCAAATCTAATTAAAAATATAATGGCTTAGATAAGAAGAAAGATTCTTATGTTTTGCTTTGGTGAAGACGTTTAAGTTCAGTTCAGTTCTTTATTTATGACTATCAATTAGAAGAAGCTGATGCGTATTTTCGGAGTGATATTATTTTGTCTCATCCATATTACCTATATAAGTTCTAGCATGATTAACGAAAGGTTATGTCTACAAATTTTAGTAAAATTGTGTTTTGGATATTAGAACCAAAAACTTTTTTTTTCGGGTTAAATCTCTCACTACCGTCTATTTTCTACGGCTCGATCACGCCTCGGTGCGACCGGGTCAAGCCACTAAAATCCAACAGGGCATCAAACGCCCTACCCAGTAGGCTTAAGCTCGGGCCGAGCGAAAGCAAAGTCCCCCACTACAAGCAGTGTTCGCAAGCCGAGGTTCGGCCTCGCAGGAGGCGCCCCTGTGACACTGCAGTTCTAAGTTGATGGTCCTCCTCCTGAGGAGGCCAAGCCAGGCTCAGAGCTCTTCAAGCTCGGCCCCCCACAAAACCCGGTGACGCTGTCGAGGCCAATAGGGCCAACAGCATACTACACAGTTGAAAAAAAAAAAAAAAAA